>LUCH01007340.1:6560-27275 GCA_013368495.1 Paragonimus heterotremus
TGCATGTTGTGTTTGCATGATGCATGTTGTCCGATTGTTTGTCTGCATGCCATGTGACCACGGCGCGAACCCGAACGCACACTTGTGTCACACACTTCCGGTTTGATCGCTCGTCGACGGCCGGTCTCTAGCCTCTCTAGCTAACTTACGTGTCGGTGCCATTTCTAGTGCAATAAGAGACCATCTGTATATTTCCTGCAGTAAATATTCCGTCTCTTCTCTCAACGGCCTTTTGTAGCGACCTCTTAGGACGGTTTGATTTTTGTTGCTATTTTGTTGTACAATTTGACGCTTCCTGATGGGGCATGCTTATCTAGCCCAGTTTTATGCCCATTTTCTACGATAGCGGAAATAGGGCATACAATTGGACTGTACAAACATGCCTCATCAAGGGGCGTCAAATTATACAACAAAATAGCAACCAAAATCAAGGTGTTCTAGGTTGTCGCTACACTGGGGAAAACGACTTAGTGTGACATGCACTAAATTGGTGAGCCCGAGTTATAGTAAGTTTTCTTCCAAAATTTTTGCTTCAGTTCACTATAAATTGATGATCTTTCCGGATAACTTTTTTCCACAGGTATGTATTTTGAATGACCGTGAGTCACTATTTATCTTATATGTTTCATATATATCTGTTTCTAACTCGATTCAATATTCGTTCTGCTACAATGGATGCTCAGCCTTACGTTCTGTCAGACGCCTCGGTCAGTGCACAAGCCGTACCATTTACACCATGTCGAGGTAACAATCCTAAGTCGTGGTCTGACCAGTTAGAATCCACATTCGCGCTATGACAAATTAATTCAAAGCTAACCTATTTCCACCACGTAGGTGTGGCACTGTCACCTGACGTCATTGACGAGGTGGACGATATTCTGGAGTTACCGAACTCCACGAAACTTTACGGGCAACTCAAACTAGCCGTAATTAAGCGCGTTGGTTTGTCAAACCGCTAACGTATTTATCAGATTTTGAGTGCGACTGACCTCGGCGACCATGAACCATCGCAGCTCCTTCGTCACGTGCGACGGTTAGCCGGTAGGACACAAGTAGAAAACGCCCTGCTCAAAGAGATGTGGCTCCAAAGTTTGCCTAAAGATATGCAAGGCATTCTCATCGCAAATCCGTTAGCGACCTTGTCAACTTTAGCCGACACAGCCGACTGGATTGGGAAAACATGCGGCACCAGTGTTTCGCAACTCGCTTCGAGTAGTCAGGGCGCGATTGCCACTTTGACCTCCCAAGTAACCAGCCTTAACCAACAAGTTCACATTACCCGTTCACATTTACCAAGAATAGGTAAAGCATGTCCAGTAATACCCTTAACAGACATATCAAAGGTTTTCTAGTTGACTAAAGGTTTCTGCCACTTTAAGCAAGCGGCATAAATAGAAGGTTCGATACTACCGGTGTCACCAGTGAAGGAATGCCCCAAGCAGCACCGTCCCATTTTTAATGGAGCAAAATGGGGCCTTGCATATAAGTGGGTTTTTCGTGGTAAGTACAAGACATTATCTTTTGCTGTATATTTCTTGCTATGTTTCTACCTCTGCTGTTGATGTTAGTGCTTATAAGTTTTTATGTCTGACTTCATCGGCTCGTTTTAGTGAACTAACCCACCACAAATTACTAAGATCAGCTTGGTTTGACTTAGAACGCGGTTGGTTGTGTTGATCTGTTTTTGGTGTCGTTGTGTTTTTGCGCAATATTGATTATGTTCAACAGAAAATAATACATTGTCGTTTGGTGTCAACTATTCACCCGAAGTGTAGGAGGTTCAGGCAACGTAATTTCGTTTCGTTGCTCTCTGTACAGTATTTTGTATGCTATCCTTCTTATTGCTTTTCACACCTTCTACTCTCCTCAAATTCACGTGTACACTTGATGGTCAATCAACGTAAATCGAATGAATCGATGTTACAAAATATTTCTTTAAGGTCGCGAGTACTGCCTTCTTTCTGCGTTTCTTGAGAAACGCAGTACATAGGCGACAGTTCTCGCCTGTATATTAATTTCTGCAGAGTTGAACGCTGAGGCAGTCAACCATTATCTCCGCTGTGAACCCAGAATCTCTTTGGAGCAACATGGCAGATCGCATCCATCGGAAACCTTCGTTCATTGTAGTGGAACTCTAAACAAGGCTACATTACGGACTATTGTGAGTTGGTTGCTTTCGTTTCCACCTCAGGTAGCCCCGTGCTCACATCTAAGTTTTGTATAATGTTTACGCCCACTACTGTCTTATATATGCTATTTAGTAAATTGTCCCCATTTTCCGATCTTCACGTTGATTCCAGTGATCTGCTTGTCTATCTGGCTGCCGCCGTTTTTCCCATCACCTGTGTGTAACGCACTATTTGTATCGTCGGTGAATGTCCCTGTATTTTTCGTGGAACGGACAATGTTTTTGTGCTTATTTTGCATACGCTCAATAAATAATAGAAAACCATGTTATTCGTTACTGGTGTTTGCGCAAACTTATGTATATGTTTAAATACTTGCTTTCGGACTTGTATGCTGCATACCCATTAACACCACAGAACTGGGATCTTAACAATGTGCGACAGAAATTGCGAGCGAGAGTCGCATGTAGTACATCGTACTGTGCATCGTTATATTAACTGTCATCACATTCCTCATCACCTCATATTTCAGATCACTTAAATACGTGTACCTAAATTACAAGTCCTCAAATCAGGTGGGGCGGATTATTATTTATAACTGTGTGCTTCCGCTCTCAAACTGCATCAACGTGTTAATTGTGTCATATCCAGTGTGGCATATCAACCAAACATTAGCTATTGCTTGTTGCGCAATCAATATAACTGTTTGTTTATGCATTTTTATCCACATAAACAGCAATATTAGGTTAATCTGCTTCATGGACGTCCTGGCTCACAGTATGTTATCCGTTACCTTG
Organism: Paragonimus heterotremus; assembly: GCA_013368495.1. Lineage (NCBI taxonomy): Eukaryota > Metazoa > Platyhelminthes > Trematoda > Plagiorchiida > Troglotrematidae > Paragonimus > Paragonimus heterotremus. Next base: position 9,484 of record LUCH01007340.1, read on the forward strand.
CAGGTACTCTTCGAAGGCAAACCACCCATATAAACAATGAAGATCAGAGAGCGAAGATATAATTTGCATTGTCAACCAGTTATACGGGAAGAAACCAGTGTACTGATCCGAACAACGGTGCCGAGCATTTACGATGATGGACAATAAATGTGCACGCATTTACAACGTCTCATTGCTTCTTGCATTCTTGTATTATCAGGTTGTCCGGTAGATTAGGGAGCAATGCGGATGCGATGGAGTGATTATGTGATGAGATCTGGAGGAATGATGCATAGCAGTTTGAGGGAATTCCGGTACTTAGGTGAGCTTTCGCGCAGTAAAACGATTTTGCGGCCAGCTCCCATTTTGCCTCCATGAGTCCCAACGGGGACCCATCGGTTAAACTCCATTGTTACCCACTGCCAGCCCCCAAAAGCCCCCCGAGGTCTCCTGAGTGACCATATTAAGAGTGCTATTTGAGGCTGTAGATCACTGTTGTCAGTAAACGACTGTGTTATATGGTGCACTGAATCAACAAAATTGGTGGAAATCACAGTAAGAACAATTGATTGAAAGTCAGAAGTCAAGTTATCGTCGTTACAACCGGAATGTGTAAAAGAAGAAGACTCTGAACTATGACGAACGTCCCAGCCTGCACGAATGTCCTTTGAATGTTCCATGGGCGTCCTATGAGCGTCCCGTGAGTGTCCTTTGAGCGTCCTAACCGAACAGTTTTAGGTCACTCATAGGACGGTCAAAAGAAATTTCCGCGCAGCACGGTTTTCACATCATTTTTCAATCCCACACGTGGTTCGCCTATTATACTTAGAGAAAGCTACTCCTTAAGTTGTCAATTACGTAACAGTGATCCGACTTAAGACGAATTAACTGAAGAGCGTTCGACGCAGCAACTACAAAAATACGGCAGTTATTATAGAAATATATTTACAATGGAAAATGTACAACCGTAATCGATAATACCGTGTTGTCGAAGTACTTGGAAAATTTCCCTCACGTTTGCAAGCATTGTTCGAATGATGAGGAAGTAACCTGCAAATTAGATAAAAGATACAGTTTCAAGAATAAGTTTGAAATGACATATCTCCCTCAATAATAGAGACAGAGCAAAAGTGAAACATAACAGTCTTACAGTATTCTGTAGTGAGATCACCTTCGACGTCCCTAAAATCCTAAACTCCCTGTGGCGTGAGAGTTGCCTTGCCAGTACCACCGCGTCAGTTCACATTGCCTCGCGAATGTAAATTTACTACAAACCACTAACATCAAGGTTAGTGTGTTGGCGTAAGTATCGCAGTTTTGCTTATAGCTGTATAAAGAATCTGCGCCATCTCCACCGTTGTAGGCTGCATTCACTAGGATAACAGTGTTTTAGCTACTACCGTTGGGAACGCCGCCCAACTAGACTGACACTTGTTTGAATCCTGAAGGTCAACTGGAATTTCCGTTGACATTCGTCCTCTCTGGTAGCTACCGCGCGGTTGTGCTGAAGGTCCTCTCACGTCCATTTCCCTAGCGCCCCCTATTCTTTACGTTGAAATCCGCTTGTGTACGGTGAGTAAATAAAATAAATAAAGTTTGTTTGCAGATTCACCGTTTTCTCACTGAGACTTCCGATCCGTGTTAACATAAGGCTGGGGGAAACCTTGGGTGTGTGAACTTCGGAGCTAGCATCGCGAAAATTTCTTCTAGGCATTCCAATACCGCTGAGGATATTTGCCAGTTCGTATCCATTGGCCCCGATTTGTCATCCTGAACTTGTACACATTTCAAACATGAGCCATAATAATACAGGTTTCATGGGTGTGTTTGGAATTCTATATCTTCGTAATTATTTACGAAGATAGAGCAAAAGTGAAACGTATTAGTCTTACAATATTCTTTTTAGACATTCCAATAATACTACAGTCACTTGCTAGTTCCCGTCAGACAGACTGAAAATGCCCGACTAATGTTGTACAAATTTCAAACATGATTCACAGTGCGTTCAAAATACCACCTCAGTAAATAGGAAAATGAAGCATACCAATCATACAACATTCCGTCTAGGCGGGCTGCACTACCACTTCTTTGGTCATAAACAGTAGATCGGTAATCGTCAACCTTAACTTGTATTAATACACGTTTCAACAAAGGCGTATACTAACCTCATGCTACCGTTTGGACATAATTAACATACAAATTGCTTGTATCTCATTGTTAAGCATACCAAGCTTATCATAACTCCCTGTAAAGCCTCCTTCAGCTTTACCGCTGCATTAAGCAGTATACGAAGCATTAAATTTGTACGTACAGTTTAATGGTCCACCCTTAATTAAGGATCAACCATTAGACAAATCTCAATCAACTTATGCCAGTATTAATTCAAATGTACCGCTACTTTCGTCATTAGATTTTACCTTGCTACCAAGAAAGTTTTCCAACTCGTACATCTTTGCAATACGGTAGATATTAGATCGTGAGAACCAACTTAGCTTTTTCATGCAGCAATTTTAAAATTCGCGGGCAGGGAGTTATTCAAGTTAAGACAAACGAGTTTCTTCGGATAATTAATCTTCCCCAAGTTCGTCCATGATGTATCAAGCTTCACGTTCCATATTTATTTAACAGTTAGGTGATTTATTACGCTTTCCAACAGCTTTCTTCCCAACGCCCAGTGGGACAATCATAGGACACTCATGGGACGGGCGACGGTCTTATGAGCGTCCCATGTGCTGGCTGGGGTATTGAATGTGCCCGATTTTACCACACCTGTGGCACTTTAGGTTACAAAATCGACAAGTCAGTCGAGAATGTTTGCTACCACATGACTTACAGCTGTTCCACCGTCAGGTAGCGTTTAAATCGGGAGCAGGGTGATTATCTTCAATTGCTTTTCCATTACTTACTTTTTCAGACAGCCGCCCTTGCTGACCTTCTGATCGTCTCACGTTGTTGTTGTATTAAACCATCGGTTTATCTTTCATGGCTGCTTTGACATCCTAATACTGCTCGCATAGTGTTCAAGCTGACTGTAAAGTGGAATTCGGAGGCAGTAAATGCTTCTGTTGTAGGTCACGAAAATTTATTCCAGCACTCAAACGGTCATAGAGTTGAGTCTGTAATTGGTCTTCGAAATTACACTGAGCAGCTTGAATCTGAATTTTGAGAATAAACTTTCTGATATCCTGATTTTCTTTTCTCATCAGCGCATGAAATTGAGCTCGTTCAGCTGCTTCAAAGTTCACAGATTGGAAATGTGAAAGTAGTAGTTTCTTCAGGGATTCGTAGAGAAGGGAAATTATTGAACCAGGAAATGACAAGTTTTTCATCAAACTGCGCGCATCTTTACCAATTACAGTGAGGAAGTGGGCGACTTCTCCTTTCGCCTTCAGCTCTATGCCCGTGAGACGCTACATTTCGAGGCGTTCTAAGTAGCCCTCGATTCCCCTCGACAAATTATGAATGTTCGGAATTTCAGGCGGACAGGAGTCCAACGTAGAAATTTACAGGAGTCCGCGACGCCAATTGTGTTGGTTCCAGAAATACAGAAATGAAGTAGTTAACTTAGCTCAACCCTAGAGATAGCTTCGACACAATAGTAATAACAACCGAACGAAGTAAAGCAGGTAAATTATCTCTCGAGTTCAATTGTAAAACTTATAGTAAGCAATGTAATAAAACAATAGTAGTGAGAAGTAGGCTCAGTGACAATCACCGCAGGTACCCTAATTAAAGAAGTTTCAGACGGTCACATTTTTAGCTGTAGACAGTAGGGTGGTGGATCGACGCCATTCTATTAGGCACAACGAAGAGCTGCTTTACCCAATGCGACAAGCTGGCGTGTCAGTATGCGAGAACGTTTGCCGTCCAACAACAATTATACTTGCTGTTGCTCTGCAATGAAGATTTGATGTTTTTCTCATGAAGTCAGATGACAGTGCTGCTGTGGCTACTATTGTTCTGGTCTCCTAGAATCAGTAAAACTGAGCACGAAAATGTCCATTGGCAGATTTTCAGGATGTCCCCTTGTATGGTATCCTAGTATGATGCACTTCTAACCGGTTTTATATTATCTGCATATGGGTAAGGTGAACGGGCTATGCAGTCGGTCACGTCATCTATCCATACCAAAAAGAGCGTAGAAGCATGAATTTAATCACGTGATACGCCGTTGAACGGAGAATCTTTGTCCAATAGTGTTCTCTGCACTGCCCCTCTACGTCGCCTCCTAGCTAGAAAAGTCTGGATCCACTTACAGATTGCAGGAGAAGTTCCAACTCCTGGAAACTTCTGGCCCAATAGCCTGTGAGCGACCGAATCAAAGGCTTTATGTAGATTTGGATAACACATCGATCACTTCTGCTCTATCCACCGTCTTCACGACAGTGCTAAAAACATCAGCAGACTAGTCATATTGATAGTGTAGTAGTAATGGGTGAATCAGGGAATAAGGTTTTCATCAAGTTGTGCTTACCTTCACCTATCAGGTTGAGGAAATGGGGAGCTCTTCTTTCCACCTTCAGTTCTTTGCCAATAAGACACTGTGTTTGTATCACTCTGAATGGTCTTTGGTTTTTCTCGACGAATTGCGAACATTCAGACATTCAAGCGGACAGAAATTCATCATCAGAAGTTAGAGAAGTGCGCGACGCCAGTTGTGATGATTCAATTAATACAGAAATTGAGTAGTTAATTTAACTCAATCCAAGAGCTAGTTTTGACGCGGTAGTAATAGCACATTGAACGTGGAAATTGAGATATTTATTTCTTGGCTGCAACCGAGCATTTTATTATAAACGATGTAATAAAACGGCGGCAATGAGAGATAGATCCGATGATAGTCGCCATGAGAACCTACAATTGTTTGTAGTGTTCCCTGATGTTCACCCTCAAACAGACACTCCATGATAAGTTTCGTCCTTGTTTAAACTCATCAGCCTAAGTAGGGTTCGAACCAACTAGCCTTCGCGCTACGAGCCAACTCTTCTGTTAGTTCGATCACCGGCTTTGTGGGCGTCTCTTGGAAATCTGCAGTTGCTTTTAGCAACGAAGGATTCCTTCGCGAATGGTTTCCGAATGATGGCAACTTTACTTGTATTCGCGCAATTTCGACTTCTCTTAATAAATTAAGTCTCGATGTTATATTACAAAACGCGCTTCTTACTAGTAGTCACCCTTGCACCTAGCAGACTTACCATTACCTACAGCTTCTGGAATGATTCTGCACGGCAATTATGATGAACATCGTCATCCAATTGTACCATTGGACACCCGAAGTTACACAACATTTTCCATTCCAGCGTTTGGACCATGACTAAACTGGCCTCAAACTGGTGCGTTTGACCCGATATGCAAAAGACTGAGAATCTGGGCATATTCATCAGTAGCCTGGCAACAACCTAAGATACACCGTCACTTATCGATCCAATTGGCCAATACGTTTTTATTGTCGCACTCCTCGCGCATTTTCATACTGTCGTCTTTTCTCTTCTGTCGCCTTCCGACAACAAAGTCCATATCCTAAAGTTTCCAAATTGCTGCAAACGGTTGCCGAATATAGCCATTATGCCTGGCTTTCGTGCTATTTTTTGTCTGTGCATGGTTTCATCTACAGTCATCAAACTTTCTTTTGTACACTGAGGCCCACCTGCCCATCTGTTTCTGAAGACCATCGCGCCCAGTATACTGCAAGTCTTGCCATCCGGGAGCTTTTGGAAATTATACTCCAACCACTTGGCTTTTCCTCTTACAAGCTTTAACCGGCACACAAAAACGCCGCAACTTTGGGTAAGAACATGTTGCTGTTTTTTCCGTCGTTAACCACTTTCAACAGTTATTGAATGGTCAACATTTTATCAATCCAGCTGACCATAAACCATCGCTGAAGGTTTTTCATTACAAGCCCGATGATTGTTCCTCAAAGAAGTGTCAACCCTTTAACTTTGCCTCGCAAATATCGATGGATATACTTCGTAGTAGAGTGAAATCAAACATGGCAGCTGATTCTGTTCTAGTCCGGAGGTAGACCACATCCACAAAACCACTTCCTCTACCACGACAGATGTGGCTACATTGGGGAGACAGGACCATCCCATAAAATTCCTAGATTTGTCACTTATAGTGGTTCCCACATATCCCCCCCACACATGATCTGCATTCTTTGTGCGACTCATTCACAGGACGTCCCCCTCACTATGTCCCGGAATCCTTGGACACATGGCTTTTGAACATTTTTTTCATTCTGCCCCTCCAAATACTCGCTTCATCAGGGAGCCTGTGGTAGTTCAATCCGTATGGTCAATCTCAAACAAGGTAGTACCCTTCTGACCTCACCAGTGGTGTTTGTCAGTGTAATAAAGCCCGGGAGCCAGTCATTGCCAATACAGACATGTTTTTATTCTCCGAAGGCACTTCGGCGTTGTGAGCTCCTGGTGCCATTAGCACAACCACATGCATATTATAAAGGTTGTCTGAGATATTTCTGCCTTATTCCTGTGCAAAAAATGTTTAACACTCATTTTATTTGGGGTTCCTATTTCTTTCCATGCCTTCGATGACTTTACTAAGACTACTTTTCTATGATTGAAAACGTTTGTGATAAAGATTTTACCCACCTTTTCATCGTTTTCATTTTTGCCTTGAATGGTATAACGACTGGGTAGGCTGCCCTTGAGTACTTGACTACTTTACCAGTAGCTTTTATCATGGATATTGTTTACATCGCTGTATCTATTAAGTATGGAAGTATACTTATTCGCCTGGCAACGCCCAGTCTACTCGAAAATCCCATGGATGCTGGATTTCGACTAAACTCGTTCGTTGTGAAGTGAATGTCTTTTATATTCGCAACTTGCTAAACAACCGATTCTGACCGAAGAAGACAGTCGTATGGACCGGTTTGTCACTAATGACCCAGTAAACACCTGGCCGGCTCGGCCAAGTTGGCCAACAGTCGTTTCTACTCCAATAATCAACCAAAAACTAGAAACGTCGGTGAACGGCGCATTATCGCAGGACTAATTTTGTGGTTGAATAATAGTTACGAATAATCTAAGAATGATGCTTTTCACTGCAATAAATATATCTGGCTACGGAGTAGGTAGCTGCCATTTGGGTGTAAATTTTTTCCTCCAGGCTAGTTCGATAGCTCTGGGTAGTTTGATTGCCACGTGCCTCTGGTTTGGTAGCTTTTCACACTATTGTTTTCAGGTTTTACAGACTACCATAGATAATAGTGTCATGTCACCTTGAACATATGCGTGATACAATCTACTTTTACTTTTCAGTATAGATATGCCAAAGACTGAATTGAAGACTAATTTTCGCATAGGGTGGTCCGGTTATGCAAGGCACTCGTTTATGCTTGATTTTCTGATCTTCATACTACCTGAAGCCATCTGGTAAATAAACTTTTGATGCACCATGAGTTCCAGGCAAAGGTTGTATTGTCTTACCACTATAAACAGTCGAATACGCCAGGAATGCCTGCGAGTTGGCATCAGCACCATCAGTCGCTTCAAGATGACTATTCTTTCATCAAGATGATAAGCACACCGGTCAAGTTAGGCCAATGCTGAACGTCCTTCTGGAATATGGTTTTCCCCCGTTCAACCAGAATACATTTGATAGTAAAAGCCTTATACACCTCGATTCTACTTCCACCGTCCAAGGACTCAAGGCCTGACATTTAATGATATCTATCTCATTCAATATATGAATACTTGGCGTTTGCACGCTTGCTAGCAGCCTTAATCGTTCAGTTGGGGACTCATCTACGAGTGTGGTATCAGAGCGTTTATCCGGAAAGACATACGTTTCAACCTTCAAGACTGTCACAATAAACCTGGGGGGCACGAAACCAAGACAAACCCCTCTATCATTCGAGGTGGTGGCTCCACATCTTGACTCCTGCAAGTCGAGTTCAGACCCTCAAGGTTTCAGATCATTGTGTATTATTGAATAAGGCCGCCCTCCACATCGAGACCGGAAACATCACACACGGCCCATACGACACTTGGCTGCTTGGGTTAGCTGCAGGCAACTGAACACATTTTTTACACTCCCTTAAAACTGCATGTCATCCCCCTTAAGACGTGCTTTCGAATCGTCAACACGTCAGCTAATTTTGATGGTCACCACAGTCCACATACCAATGCAACTTACTTACCATTCCGACGACGGGGCACTCTTTGAGGCTTCTTGCGGAAGCGCACGGTCTCGTTTACTCCAATGTGGCCCTGGACTTGTCGAGTAATGAGTTGACCATAGGGGTTGCTAGAAACCGAAATCCGTCGTACACAAACTCAAATAAGTTGTCGACTGAGACGCATCGACCAGTGTTTACGACAGAGTCAGTTGCCCATTTCCATTCCTCTTGCAAAGGGCGAGAACTTCTGTCGGTGATACGCAGAAGGTTGGTTGAGTAATCCAATGAAGACAGATAGTTCAATTGGAACAGTCTCAACCGACATCCCTTCATCCGAGTGGCTGAGCTTCCATCCATTAAGCTGTTCCAGGGAAGACACCAGGTGACTGACAACCAAACGAACACCTCTGTTCCTTTCGAACTTCTGCTAAGGAGGTCATTCTTCCATCCAAAACCGCCTCCGTCCCCGAGAAAAATGACTGAGTCAATCAAAATGAGTGGAACTGTCCAGAACGGTAGAGTGGTAACCTTGGTCATTCTCACCTGTCAGATCTTTGTTCCGCTATGCTCATTGATGGCTTAGTGGCCGTGAATAATTTTTCCGGTAACTGCCTTTTTATTTTCTGATTCGACAATTCTTTTGTGTCACTACGCATCATATATGTGTTCTGTATTTTCCGCCTTGTCGCACACGTTTCGGGTCAAAACGAAGTTGTTTTAAGCACGCGTCTTTTGGCTTATCTTGAGAAAAAACACGGGGACAGTCGCGGTACTTTTGGGGGACCTAGATTTTCCGATTTGGTTATTACAAGGAAGGGAGTTCGATCTTTCCAAACAGAGTACTACATCTAGGGCAAACCGGCTTATCTTTGAGAGGGTATACAACATTTGACGATGGAAGAACTCACGATTTCGCCAACGTTTGAGCAGATGCAAACACTTCTTTAACAGCAACGGAAATAATTTGAACAAGAGCAGTTGAAACTGTTTGAAACATTGGCACAGAGGCTTGCTTTCAGCAACCGACATCGGATCCAACGAATCCTTCAACGTGCGGCAGATTCGCGAATCAACTCAGTCAATGATTTTCACTCCCACCCTGTAGTTGGCAGCACTTTCCAGTCTTGGGTCAAAACGTATGAGGACGTTTTCTAGGTGGAACTGCCAGAGGTTGACAATGATAAGAAGGTGGGGCTGCTGCTTCGCAAGCTGGGCACCGCAGAGCACGAACGGTACATCAACTTTATCTTGCCGGAGAACCCAAGGGATTTCAGCTTTGACGAAACAACCCAGACGCTGTTCCAAATCTTTGGTGACCAGTCAGTCTGTGTTTAACAAACGCTAACAGTACTCGTGAAGTAAACAGCTGATGACTGTTTGAAGTACCCTGGAACAGTCAATCGGAAGTGCGAACGATTTAAGCTCCAAACAATGCCTGAAGATCAATTTAAATGTCTGTTTTTCACTTGTGGACTCCAGTCACCAAATAAGGAAATATGAGAACACTGGTTTCGGCGAACAATGTCCAGACATCACCCTGCAGGATATCACTGACAAGTACCAACGTCTGGTGGATCTGAAGCATAACACCGTTATGATCTAACATAGCGGGCACTGAAACGTCCACGCGGTGTTCTGAAATGTTCTTGTCAGGGTTACGTTAACGTCAGAACGCGATAAGCGAAGGAAACCTCCCACGTCATGTTGGCAATACGGCGGATGGCGCTGTGTCCGATATAGTTCATGCAACCAGCATCTTTGCAACCATTTCTCCCAACGGGGCCACAGGGAGGACCGTTGCCGTTTTAAGAAGCGCCAGCACTTGCTCAACCACAACTTCCGCAAGCCACATAAATCCCGCCTTTCAAGAGCGCGGATCGTCCTTGCAGCAAGAAACGCCGACCACTTAGTGTGCGGGAAGTCCGTATCCGTCTCTGTCAACGGCAATTCCGTCGGACTACAATTCCATACGGTATCCAACTCTACAGTAACCTCTGTTTGGCAAACTTACAGTACGCCCGAAAACCCAATTCGCTCAAACCGCCACCGGTGATCGATTGTCCATCATTGGCTAAGTCCACTGCATTGTTGCCATCAACGGATCATCAGTCAGCGGTATCTGCTACGTGACCATCAACCCTGGCATAGACCTCCTTGGGTTGGATTGGATCAACACACTGAATAAATTTGACGCACCATTACTCCAAATTTGCAACCGAAATCAAGCTCAGCGGAAGCCCACGATGACTCCAGAAGCCCGTTACCAACTCGAAAACGCTTTCCAACAGAGGCACTCAGATGTGTTCACAGAGGAACTCGGCTGCCCCACCAAAATGAAGGCAATCTTGTCCCTTCGTCCTGGAACGGCGCAAGTAATTCGACCTAAACTTCCATTGTCCTGCGCTGCTCTGGCAACTGTTAAGCAAGAACCGGAACTTCTTCAGGAAGCTGGAGGGATTCAACTAGTGAACTAGTCTGCCTGGGTGGCCCCTGTTGTGGGGGTCAAGAGAGCACATGGAGCGATACGACTGTGCATGTTACTCTACAGGCCTAGTTGACGCTCTCTAGAAGCATCAGTATCTCTTGCCGATACCGGAAGATCTCTCCATGAAGCTGAATGGTGAGAAATGTTTCGCGAAGCTCGACCTGGCCGAGACTTATTTACAATTGCCAGCCGCTGATGAGTCCAAGGAATTGTTAACAATTAAGGCCCATATATGACTTTATCGATTCAGCCTTCTGCTATTAGGTGTAAAGACAATGCCAGCTATCTTTCAGCAAGTGGTGGATACGATGCTCGTGGATATTCTCGGTGCGGCTGCCTATCTAGACGACATTATGGACATGGGTCACAACGCAGAGAATCTGGAGCAGAAGCTGCGCCAAAGTCTCACTCGTTTGAGTAAATATGGCTTCGGACTTCGCGCCGACAATTGTAGCTTTAGAATTTCCAGCATACAACACCTTGAATTAATTATGGACAAAGATGGCCGACGACCTGACTCAACCAACTTAGAGGCCATACAGAGGGTGCCACCTCAGACGGGTGTGTCAAATCTACGGTCTTCCCTGGGGTTTGTCGGCCACAACAGTTATTTGATGGATATCGTACCTGAGCATGAGATACAAGCGATATCAGAGTAAAAGCTGTGAACTACGATGTGTTTAGCGAGTTGAATTCACACACTTTTACTTGTACGGTTTTCGTTACCCATGCTGCGAACTACAGTCTTATGTCCGTAGGAAGAAAATCAGGCCGATCATTGGCTGCTTTACTTTGGGGCACACTCACGACACAAGTACCCTCTTGTTCGATGGGCACCCTACAAACTGTTGACTTACTGCAAGTGATGAATACGACCCTAGGCACCCGTCAAAATATCACCCCAACTGCTGAGTTGAGGCAGTATACTGCCGAAAGTTATGGCAACTACATGACGGTCATGGGTATTTTCAAACATCTGCCATCGGTTGAAACCTCATACAAAATTAAACGGGTTTGTCTATGCTGATGTTGCAAAAAACCTGCCTCATACACTCAGCCATAAAGAAATTAACGGTATACGGCACGCCAGGAAAGACGACAAGAATAGGTAAAAGCACTCATGCTTCATATGAAGGCAGTTGATTCGGTTGTTCAGGTGCCTTTCTGATAAGGTCATCGTCGCCGCCACATGTGGAACCAACTGGCACAAGTGAGTCTGGAAACATTTTACACTCCCAGATACGGTTTGAAGTTGTATCGATTTCCAGTCACGGAAGGAGTGGGCCATGGACGACCCGTGGTGCGTGGTTGTGTTCAGTGGAAATTAGGCTGCCCTGTATCAGAACGTTGGAGTGTTTTGTGAGATAGTGTTTGTTTAAAGTCATATGAAAATCTTTGCGGTGGACAGGCTGGCAGCCCAACTTCAAACAGCACCAGTCGTCTTTGAGTGCGACATAATTTTGTGTTATTTCCATGTTTGAGATGCCACAAGGAAGCACGTAAGCTGGTGCAATCAACCCTACCATCACTAACTAGATGAAACAACTAATGGATTGTTCGCTAACAATTCAAGTTCATACCCAGTTTCGTGTAATCTGTTGATCCAAAAACGCTTTTGTCAGTGTCTAACGACAGAGAAGATCGTCCACCTTCGAAACGCTCAATGAGAAGGCGATCGTGAAAACCAGATTTAATGCGGTACTAATTGAATCACTGTACATGAGGGTTAAATCTCCCACATTAAATACGAAAAATTTTCAGAAATTCAACAAACAATTTGCCTGCACAAAAAATTGTGCAACCGGGCACCGCCCGGTAGTAGAGGACGGTAAAACGGAATTGAGCTCACTTAAACAAATGGACGGTGGTTGGGTCTGAGCAAGACAACTGTTCACTCATCGAGGACTAATAAAAATTGTGGGCTAGTGAAGAAGAAATATGGAAGGAAAATGCCTAATTTTGGCATTTGGAAATTTGCGCGGCTATTATTTAGTGAGAGTAAGGGAAACGGTTGCAGTAGTCGATTTGAGAGTAGGATGAGTAATGTAGTTTATTTCGAAGAAGATAACAAAACACAGGGTCACCTTTCAACACTAATTAAACAAAGCTCACTGATCTCAAAAATGATGCGACAGACCTTAGCAAAGTCAACGTCCACCCCGAAACGGATTTTCCTTTCATCGCACGGCTATTTCAGATAATTGAGAAAAGTGAGCAATCACTATTATCCATTTATGAATATGGTGTAATCGAGATGTTGAAATAACCTGACGAACGGGTCCCAGGTTAGTGAATCCCTTGATGTGCAACCGGATTTGTATAAAGCCCGAATGGGCCATTCATGCCCAGTCAAATTTCGTTCACCTCCGAAATGGTACGAAAGTCGGTTGGAGAATGCATATGTGCGAATTAAAAGGCACATGATACCGGCTAACCACAATCTCCAATAAAATTCGATTCCACAATGAGTGACCAATGTGGAAACCTGATGTACAGTGCACCTATGGCTGCGACTGCCTTGAGGTGAATAGTGTGGATTTGTACTTGGGGAACATACTTGCTAAGCTAACAACGGTCACCAGTCAGCTGGTACTGAAGCATCCCAAGGGACGTGCTGGCCTACTACACTTTAAATGATTAGACCGGTGAGACTGAAAGTTATGATGTTCCCTCAATACACGTATTTCAAATCTTTCTCAGCCTCCCATTTTGCCTAGGCTGACTGTTGCCCGTAGGCGTCAATGCGTTTCGTCATATGTCACAATCGCAAAGCCTGCGTTCAGCACTGCTTAGTCAATACAATTACAGGAAAGCATATAAACGTCTGCATGTTGGCCGATTTAGCTGACTGCATAAACCTAAGAACCATTATGTAACCATATTGCTAAGCCACCTTATACAAGAGTGAAGTGAGCTGTAGATGACAAAAAGATCACACTGTCTAGTCCTAAATTAATGGCTGGAAACAATCATGAATTTCTAGCTACTTGCTCACTGTTATCAAATACATTTTCTCCCCATTCAAAGTTATGTCTATCCAACATCACACTTTCAAAATGCCACCACCCATTTCATGATTCATCGAATGCACAAACCAACGAAAAATGGCTATTTATAATATGCCCGTTCGTTTTTACTACGCTGATGTCTATATCTACCAAACGAATTGCGAAATTCACCAACTTCATCAATGTTTTTTCTTGCTATCATATTGCCACGATGTTTTAATGTCCTTGATAACAATTTTCTGTCTTCCGAACCACTCATTCATGTAAAATTTCGCCGGTGTTACAAGCTCCCTCATTTACCGTGAATAGGGTTGAAGATTTAGCACCTGTGGATAATTTTCAACCAGAAAACTGGAAAAATAAACATTAAAACCAGCTAATCGGTATCGTGTTTCTGGCACTTCCTATCGACCAGTCTCAGATTTTTCAGCTATATGCTAATGCTATTCGGAAGTGGTAGGAAAAAGAAGTGTGGGTCGGCAGTCAGAGTATTTACTGGTTCATTCATTGTACGAGCAGACGAACTTCAACGAACAGGAGGTAAACCGTTTAAGGGACGGATGTGAGAGAAACTTTAGTGCAACTGCACGCCAGCCGCCCGAAAGGATGAATGCCTGCTAGAACTCCCGTCGACCCTGAAAATCAAGTCTGGTGGTACTGGTTAGATAAATATCTCCTACAGAAGGTTAAAGATTATGGAAACGTCGAAGACAACCTAAATATGTTGTGAATTCTGCCGACTTCGTTTTCATTTCGGAAGCTAGCCTTGACATTCACCTTCTTTCTCAGCTCAGATGTTGCACCTACTTTCTACTTGTCATTATTGTCGCGTTCTGCTGTTTGATTCTACACATCCACATACCGAGCTCAAAAGTTGCTGTTTCCTACTTTCGTTAACACTTCATCGATTCACTGATTTACCGTGGGGTAATTCTCAGTTATGTTAACTCACATCTCCACCACACCATCTTCGCCATCCTTCGCTGCACGGTGGTACCTTGGACCGTACGCGCTCAATCGACTAGACGATTCGGGCACTGACCGCCACTTCTATGAACTATACGCTTGGCTTAACTGACCAGTTTGTCAGCTGCGATATCGTTCTGCGTGCAAATTCTGGTACCACTCGCTTCCACTTCCTGGGTAACAGAAATACTACCTGTTCAGTATGCACCTGCCTCCTACATTACTGCTGAAACTAAATCATACATTGTAATTTTTAATGGTAACCATCATTTGGATTCCCCTCTATTTTCCCTTACTAGCCTACTCCTGCTACTAGCTCGTAAGCCGCCGGAGTTTGAAAACATGCCTCCACCAATACTGGAATTATCAGACAATCTGACGGAACTGCTTGCTTTTTTGTAGTAACACTAGTATAATCAGCAGTATTCCATCCGCTCGAATGTATAGTGTCTTCTCCCTCAAATTTGTCGGCTGGGATAAGACAAACACCAGTGACTTCCGACCGCCATTTTCAACAACAAGTATTTCAGAATTAAGGAAAAGCGTGATGGACGATTTCACAGAAGTTTAACTAAATACTTAGTCTTCCTTAAAACCGGAGCAGCATGGCTTTAAACAGGTCACTGGCGCATGACTACCCCGGGGGTTGCAGCTGACTGGTCGATGAAAGCTGCCGAAAGAGCTTCTTAGTAAAAGTTATGTTCTTGCATTTCGTAGGTGCGCTTCACAAAGTCGATCACGGTATTCTCCAACACAATTCAATTAGTCTGGGTCCATGAAGTGGGGTTTGTTCACGACGCAAACAAGACGTATCCTTCCACAAATACGGCGCTGAAATCAGAGGCCGGCTACCCGGGCCGTTCGGCGACGCAACTAATGAACCACAATATTGCATACCGAATCCGTTAAAATCCTCAGCCTACCCCAAAGACCTTCCAACTGTAGAAAACCTCAGTTGTGTATGATGATGATATGGCGTTTTTGGGGGTTCCACGTAACGTCAGAGAAAATGACATTCAAAGAGACCCGAAAGCCTCGCACCTATGTGTAGCGCAAGATCGACTGCCTTTTTTGACGTTCATTTGTGGGTCTATGCACACTGGTCTCCACGGTGTTGGGACGTATGACATCGGCGACACTACCTCGTTTACTGTCAACCAGGAGCGCAAGTTGATAACGCAATCATATCGGATTTCTGTCGCACTAGTAACTTTACTTCGCCAAAAGACAAAGCCAACAAAAGATTAGTAATTCTAAGTAGGTTTTCTCTAGATATTTTCCATGTATAACTCATTATGCATCCGTATCACACTGTTTAGGCCACTACTGCAAGTGACCACTCAAGCGTGAGCGGCCTGCTGAAGAAACCACTACAGAAGCTAGGCGGAGTCATCAAAATGGTTGGGGGCCTGTCTTCCATGCTGTAAGAGGACGGGTCTGAAAGTTAGAAGTACTTCCCTACCTTATGGAGGTTCGGTGTACGACGCCACGCTGACGTACGGGTTTGTAGGGTTCCGGGATAATCTGAACACGATCCTTATACTCATAGTTAAAATGGTGGACCTTGAAGGCCACCAGTATAACGTCTTTGAACTACTAACAACCTTCTGTGTAAATGGTGTAATATTAACGTCTGAGTCTGTTCGACATGCAATGGCCGTGACATTTATTGTGACAATATGAGTCGATTCGCTAAAAAGTTAGCTAAGAGGATAGATTTCCCCGAGATGGCCCTGAGCATCTAGGCACCCGCATCTTTGTGTCCATTCGTAATAGTGGATGCTATTTTGTCCTCCCTTTAATCTTTTCTCTCATTCTTCCGTTCCTTCTGGACATTTCGTTGATGTACAACAGAATGTAGCCTTCTTGGGTGCCCGACTTTTGTTATCCATCCCAAAATCCAACACAATCAACAAACTTCCATTTCAGCGACTCTGATAATGGATCAGCAAGCGTTTTCGAGGGCTCCTGCAACAGTATCTATGCTCAGACGTCACCGTATACTTGGACCTCTTCTGTAGTCAAGTTCAAAGGCATAAACACTGGGGAAATTTTTTATTCCACTGTTATGACTGAGCTTCCGCGCCTTAGTGTCTGCTTCCCTTCTCCAGGTGGCGTTTATCGAAAAGTCACTGGCGAAGCGGCCGAGTATATTGACCATCCACTGGAGCTAATATTTACCCATACTGCTCATGAGAATAAAGTAATCAAAAACTGGGAGCTAGTAAAACCCATCCGCGTCTTCAGTAGATGTGGGTGGGACTATTTTGGTAATTGCCATTCACACACATTTGTCCCCGGTGCTTAGGAAGTACTGGTATTACCCACGTACGATTTGCCCCCTGGCTGTCTTTCTTCCGGCACATTGGTCTTCAAGGGGCACCAAGACTTTTGCTGGAAACGATCGTGCATCGTGAAGCTTCCGCTAACCAACGATGAATGGCTGATGCAGTTAACTAAGATGCCAGGACAGACGTTGTATACCTGAAATTCTTGAAAGCTTCCGACCGCGCATCTCACATTGTTCTGTTTGGTCAACTGCGCTGCTAACGAGTTCGAGGCAAAAAGCTTTGACCAGCAATATAAAGCCACGCATGTTAGTTGCAGAACGTGGTTTCCCCAACTTTCGCCGTTTGGAAAAATATTTTCAAGCAAACCCCGGCTTTGGTAGCCTGGTATCTGTTACAGAAATTGAAATCGACGAATTCTGCGTCGTGGGTTGATATATGTTTGTTTAAATTAACCATTAATTGAAAACGGCGTTATCGCACAAATTTTTCGAAATTCGATATGGCTGCTGCTCCTGTAGTGGATCTCGTGTGACTATGTCAATACAAGGATGCTGGAGTAATGTTCTAGATTGTAGGAAATCGATTATATTGCGACTCTCAAGGCGATGTTTTAGAATCGTGAATTTCGCACATTCTCACAGTTCCAGTAGTGTCTTCAGTAGTATATGGGTGAAGTGGGCGTTATTTGCGTGTGTGGGATAAGCAGTAGGTCAAAAGCTGCCTTGAAGTACGATCAGGTAAGGTTTTGTGTTGTCCTTTTCAGCGATTGATACACCGCAAATGCGCGCTCCGACTCAACCAATGAGATTGGAGGTAAGCCGTTCTCTGCGACAATAACAATCTGTTGACGCCCACGCGTGTGCACATTCCGATTAGACGGCGTACGTTATGACAGTTTGACCTAGTGTGGTATTATA
>LUCH01007342.1:7335-21785 GCA_013368495.1 Paragonimus heterotremus
TCTATGGGAATGCGACAGCTGCGATCAATTGTGGGTGATGTTCAATCTACATGAAAGTAAAGTGAATCAATAGTTTGCAGCTAGTGCGATTTGTCGGAAGTATGTGGACGATATTACCATTACTGCCAACAGAAGATAACAAGTTGAAACGTTACTAAAGGAGATGAATTACATTCACGAGAATCTACGACTTACGATGGGGTTAAAAAAGATCACTGACTGCCGTTCCCGGATGTAATGATCCAACGCACAGCCGACGGCACCATAAGACCCTCGGTCTACGGAGAGTCTACTTCAACAGGGTAGTACTTGCGTTACGACAGCTTCGTCTCAGTTCAGTGTAAATGGGGCTTAGTAAGGACTCTATTCAATCTAGCTGGGAAAATTTGCACAGCTGATAAAATCGACGAATAGTGGTGTCATCTCAAAGACGATAAAATTAAACAGTAATCCAAAGTGGTTTACAAGACGATTCAGTAAGCCACAAGTCAACAGCTAACTCCTCCATTTAACTTAATCTAGAGCTGCATTCATTCGGACTGCTTTCAAGGATGACGAGGTCGATCTCTTCTTGAAAAGTCAGTTGACTTCCACTGTTAGGCTTGTTTTCTACGCCGCAAAAGTAGTTCTCAGTTTTGACACCACTTGAATGCCAACGCCCGATATCAATGACCGCCTACCTCTTCACCTCATCTTCAACTGCGTGTACTAACATTCGTGTGGGTGCAATCCCACAGTGATAGAGAGGCAGCTGCAAGTCAGGATGGCAGAGCATTCGCACGATTGGGTATGCAACCGCATCAGTGAACCCGTTGGAAATTGCGCAAGTGAGACCAAAAATTATCCACACGGGACAACGGATTCACCTATTGCGCGTCACGTGCTCGAAATAAATTACAACACTGATAATTTGTCCGCACTCTCAGACATCTTCACGCATCCGAATAAACGCTTACTCCGTTTTGACGAGGTAACTGCTATTAAACGAATGAAGCCGCCGTTGGATGTGCACAAGGAACTGTTTGCTAAATTAACACTACGTTGGTAGTGCTCGTGGATTTTTCCATACCTGGACAGGAAATTCTAAGTAAGTGACGACTTTAGGCACACCTTGTAATTTTCACTTCTGCGATGTGTACTAGATAGGGTGCAACGAAGTCAGTTCGAACAAAGATCATGCACTATACCATTACCAGCTTGTCTTCCCAAGATGGGAAGTAACGTTTTTTGTATATAAATCACCTTACACATGCCTCATTACCACACAAGGAATAATATTAGTCAATGCATTGTCAATGTTCGCAATACATCACAGGTTGATATTAATACTTATTGGTCAGGTCTTTATAGAAAAAACAGTCCGAGGACAAAGATAAAAGAGATTGGCGTTAACCTTTAAGTCCTTGTGTAAACTGTAACAATATCAAGACGACCACAGATTGTAAACATAAGCCAGCAGGGTCTAGAGAAAAGTGGCAAAACCTATTATGGTTCCGACGCACAATAGATGGCTTCAGACCGTCTTTATTGGTGTTACTTAATCACCTCTGATGAAGGTGAGAGATGTTGACTGTCAGGCAGAACTACTAGTCTGATTGTCTCAAGTAGTCCCATTAAATCGCTTTGTGCTACTCTGGAGTGAATAACCTTATCTGTTAGAAAATGAAATCGGCCATACCATACCTGAGCAAATATCGGGGTTCTCTGGTCACTTGAAGAAGGCATAATTTGCCTGGGTGAGGCAAGAATCAACCCACGATCCGTGTCACCAGTGTTGGTTTGTATTGGTGAGAGTGTTTGGTGAGTATGATTTGTTCCTTCACATTCTGGCTTGAGGGAAATCCTGAACCACCTCGCAAACGGGCAATATTAGCTCACCTTTCGTGTAGAAGCTGAGTAACCGTCACCACCTGATCACCGAAACAGTTAAGAAGTTTGTTCATGGGGAGTTTTTCAATGATGTCGCAAACTTTATGAATGAGAGTAATCAATGATGTGGGAACAAGAACTTGTTCACGTGCATTAACGTCCGTCAGCGCTGACGAATCTTGTCTAGAAGTGACGGGGGTTTTCACTCCAATGCACGTAGTTCGTGACGGTGATACGAAACATTCCGGTTGACGCGATGACTTATCAGAAGCAGGCGTGTTACCAGTACAATTTTGTCGGACAATAGGCGATTTGTTAACCATAGATCCGAACATACACTTGGTGGGCACCTGCGGCGAACTGATAGCAGCAGGAGTAATATGATCGTTTTGCGACAGACACGACTGATCCACCTCATCAAACCAAGAAGGAGACGGGGGATCATCTAAACCAACAAGATATGAAGGTGCAGTTCTTCAATGGCCAACTTACCAACATAATTTGATACGCCGTCAATTCGATTGTTCTGTGGATTGACAGAGTAAACCAAAAGGCTTAACTTACATTAGGGGAACTTTCATCTAAATGCGTAAACACGACCGAGTAAAAAATAAACTCACCTGGAATACTTGTAGAATCACTCAATTCTGGGGAGGGTGGTTTGAGGTTTGGTTCCGATTTCCTAGCAAATTAGCAGTAATAAAACGGTCAAATTGGTCAACCTCAGGGGAACAACAGTCGCGGTAGGAAGAAACTTTGAACTACTTTGTAGAATGCTGCTTTTGTTAGCACTTTCATCATTATTAGACCCTGAGAACAGTGGGCGATGGAGGTTGGTTGAAGGCCTCTGAAACCAATACTTGATAATGACGTGAACATACTTCAAAACTGTCAACCGTGTGCGTGGAGGACTTCAAGGGTTTAAATGTAAATCTTTGGTACAAGGTTAGCAACAAACCCAAAATATGACAAACTTTTTCTTACTGGGATTCATCTCAGCGGAAATGACAAATGCTCGAGAAAACACAGAGCAAGAGCTGAGAAAGTAAGAGACGAAAACGGTCAACATAAATTGCGATGTATACAAAATTGAATGCAATAAAGACGTAGGTGACTGAAACTTGACAGACGTGCATCAACCATGCGGATAAAGCTAAATCGGTTCGGCCAAAGTGTAAGTGTTCACAGCAATCTGCGTTTGTGACTGCGCGGCAAAGTGAACACGACAGAAGAATGTGAACAAACCAAGCCAAGGGAATTTGGCAGTTAGAGCACATGTTTGGGAGTTCGGTGGCTGAAGTCGCTATCTCCAAGGAGCAAGCAAGTACCTAGTAGGAGCTCAGAAGAACAGATAATAAGTCGTGAAGCACAAATGGCATGAGTGCAATGAAGCTGAAGAATCACAATCAACAACATCGTCAACAGCACATTAATGATTGGTAAAGTTGCCAGGATATCGAAGTAGCAGATCGAATATTATTTGTAACTGACAGCTTCTGATTCAAATACCTGCACCACAAGGCAGTGGTTGGCTAACAACAAATTACGAACACCTCTGTTACGGTAAGAAGTAAGCCTTATACAGATCCATAACCTGGAAGATCAGATGGGTCCAACAGATATTCATCTACCGGCAGTCAAACACAGATTACGAGAGGAGATAACCCCAAACTGAACTGCCCAGGGAAAGTACAACCTGCAGGACAGTCTAAACGTATAAAAAGCGACAATTACAAGATCTAAATGGTGACTGCGACATGTACAGTCGTAAGAGTGCTGGTCGTCTCAGACCAACAACTCGTCAGCACACCATTAACGAACAAGGGGTGTATTTGTTGACCGAAGATTAGTCAACAAATTTCTATTCTAAAATCCAATGCATCTATCTTCAGTAATTTAGGTACAAGTTGTTTTGCCCTCTTCATCTTCCGGATTATTTAGACTTACTACGAATTAAAAGTTTTCGGTAAAAAAAAACTAGACGGAAACTGGCTTAGATTCTTCATCTCGTAGAAAGCACAATAACGTACACACTTACACCTGTAAAACCTAAATAGCTCATACATCTTTTCGGTCTCCTTTCGTCTAAATTTCTTAGGATCTGCCTGGTCCCATAAATAAAATTTAACCACTACAATCGTACATGTGTGTTCTAGAGGATCTTAACTCAGACTTAATTGCATAGTATGGCTAACCGAATACGCAACAAAGATGATATTCCCTTTCCGAACAGCGGAATTTTCGTCAGTTTTACCGACACAACAGTAGTTGGCGGCGAGAAGCCTGCAACAGCCCTTACGGTTCAGCAAGTCCAGGTGTTCTTTCAGAAAAAGTAGGAGCGGTATGAATAGCAGTCAGCGAGACCGACTGAGAAACCGACGCAAAGGTCCAATTGTCAATATTCTGCTTCTAAAGCTCGAGAGCCATTTCTGTTCTCGATACAGAATCGTCTGGAACGCAGTAACTGTCCACTCGGGTCCCATCGTCTACATAATATGGTTGAGGTCAGCTGATTTGTTCCTAAAAATGTTCAGCTCATCTGTCAAGTCGGCGCGATTGGCTGGTGATAAAGGAGCCAACTTTTGCACACACAGTGTCACTTAAACCGACTCGACGGCCAGTACAACCACGGATCAAGGGAAACATTGTTATGCTATTCCCAGATAATAAAGTTTGTTTCATCTCTTTCGACTGTTCGCTCAAGTAGTATTCATGATTTCCGCGCAAGCTTCCAGTCGCCTTGTGTTTTAGTTCCCAACCGTCCTTATCATATTTACAGCCAGCTGGAATCGAGCGACGCACGTTCATGGGGTTTATCGACGTGACAGAAATCCAGTTCTGTCGGAAACGCAAAGCTCCTTCGGAACACACCTCTTCACATCAAGCTTTCACAAGTGCTGCGATTTGTTCACGGTGTTCATTAGCTTCTCGTAACAGAGTCGAACTGCGTAATTTGTTGATCAGTTTTTTGGTAAGCGCCCTTTACACTCCCCATGCTTAAATACCAGCTAAGTACCCTGCATTTAGAAATGTGTGACTTCTGAGCAAATGATAAAACAAAACCAGCGCGCACAACGGAATGATCCGAGTCCATGTGGTTGATCCAAAATGCACGACAGCTTTTAACAGAGTGGCGCCACCTGTAACAAATTGATATACGGTCGAGTTGTATCCGTGACCAAGAAGAACGGGGTGGTCTCCATGTAAAACAATATCCCTTCCTACTTTGAAATACGATACTCAAAACGTAGAGACTGTGAGATGCGTACAGCTGTAGCAGTCTTTCGCCACTGTCAGTGCACTATATCCGGATAACATCACCATCATTATCATAGACAGTAATACAACTACGAAGGGAAAAGAAACCCAGTATAGGAAGAGAGAAAAAAAGAAGGAGACAGGAAGGCGACTGAAAAACTGAAAACAGCTACGTCTATATTCAAACATACAACATCAAGGTGCCTACACCTTGCAAACAAACAACCGGACTGTAAGTGAAAGTATGGCGTCATCAACAAGACGGCTTCCTTACGGCTTTCACTGCCCCGTATCACTAAGTGCACCCAGTTCGTAGACAACTCGGTCAAACAACAACATTCACGCCACTGAGCTTGGTTAGCCGCCATCTCACCTAACGTCTCAAGCCCCCGACTCTGTGAGTCACGACGGCCCCTACCCGGGAGACGAATACGATCTACAGTGACCAACCCTGGACATATCTCTCAGTTGCTTCTCCTCTGGAGAAAGACGACCAAGATGAGCGATAAAATCGTCCGCTAGTACGATGATGTCTGAGTGTTTAGTTTGCCTCAGGAGGTCAACGAGGGCGTCATAGAAAGCATCCTTGGTAGCATCCGAACAGCTGCCCGTTGGAGAGTACGCCAGTATATTGAACACACAACGCCTTTCTGATTTCCGCCGACAGACTTTTATCGATGTATTGAATCTGACAACGCACAAGCGACTGTTCACTGAGATGCAATCGAGAAAGCATTGCTGCGTTCTGGAACTCAGTGGGATTCCCACTCTAGCTTGATCACGAGATTCGGCTTCGGTATCACCAGAAACCTTAAGATAAAAGCGTTTGGATCGACAGTTATCTAGAGGTGAGATCAAATGGATAACTGTGCTTGAATCGCAGACTCGCTTCTTCGACATACAGTACGCATCAATCTTCAGGCTAGAGAGAGGGCTTGTCAGAGGAGCTTGCTGCCTAACTTATCGGATTGCAAAAAATGAGTGTTTGATTCACCTAGCCGTGTGAGCTTGTCTGAATCGACGGCGTAGTGAATACTACATTAATGTCTGATTCTGAGCACTGCTGTGCGCAGTGGATGTATTAGAGGTCATATCAGGTTTCTGAATGATACCGAATGTTTTTCGACCGCACTGGATAATATGTCAGCGGTCACAATCAACCGTCTACGTGACAACCACAGTTTGTTGAGTTCAAGTTACTCATTGGCTGTAAACTACGTCGACTCACTAAATCCAGCGAAAGTCGGAAATGTGAAGAACAGGCAGGATTCAGGTTCGGCCGAAAATGCGTTCATTGTGTTTTCACCTTGCGACGGATCTTAGAGGAACGGGATTCTTATTGGCAGCCGACGGTTTTGGTCCCCTTAGACCAAAGGACTACTTTCGATTCAGTCCTCTGGAACTGATTTCTTTGCAGGGGAATACCAAGGGAACATGTAAATCCGTTGAGATCCCAGTATGCCCACTCCACAAGCAGGGTGAGCATCTACAGACAACTGTCTCAGGCGTTTATCACTTTTAGTAGTGTTCGTCAGGTGTATCCGGTCTATTCGTCCTGTTCAATTTGTTATGGACGACATTCTCCAGGGTGCGTTCGAAGAGGCCAATGAACTTGGTGTTTAGCTACTTCCTGGAGCCCAGTTAGCGGGTTTGGAGTATGCCAATCCCTATGCAGAAGATATGCAGATCATGCAGAACAAAGTAAATTATCGGGTTGGTTCGTACGGAATGCGTTTCGCGTTTCCAAACTTCAAAGTGCTGCTTCACATTCTCACTCCTACGTTCTTTACTGCAGGCGGTCCGCTCGGGACTGTAGATAGGTTCACATACTCAGGTAGCACCGTCTCGTCAGCCAGTAATATTGAGAGGATAACAAAGGCTTGAGTTGTCTTTACCAGCATGCGTTATATGTGACGTAGAAAAGACGTTCGGTTGTCGCTTAAAGGAAGGATAAGCAGTGCTTATGTGCGTTCTGTTTCGTCTTGTGGTTCGGAGTCGTTGCCTGGTCGCGGTGAAGATATTAAGAGATTTGCTGTTTGGTCATAGCTGTCTCTGACAACTGGTCCACGTCAAGTGGACTGGTCACGTGAGCAACACGGCTGTTCGCCTACGCGTATTCTGTAGCGCTCAAGAGGTGTGATCAATTGATCAATGTTGCACATACTACGACAGTTGAATCACGTACTCCGCAAGCCAGTTGAACGTCTACCGTACCGGACGTTATACACTGAGATCAGCAACAGTTAGATAAAGCCAAAAGAGAACAGCAACAACGTGGTGATGAAAGGTAAAGATCCTGACTGTTCCGTGGGGCAAAGTTGATGGGCGTCAGCTGCCTTGCTGATGTCTTTGTGATCCCTCAAACCGTTGGCTAGAAACTCTATCCGAGATGGTAGTGTGTTGCAATCAATGGCGAAAGAGCATTCATGCCATTTTTCCGCTTAGTCTTCATCCATTATTTTTTAATCTTTTTACTATTTTTCTCCCGGGATACTCTACATCGCTGTCGAGATGAGCAGTGGCCTGAGCCACAGTACCGTTTGACCAGGCTTAAAGCCGTTGTGGTAAAAATGATGATGCAGACGACGCGGGCAAAAAGAGCAAGTACCGGAAAGTCAACTAAGGCCAAACGATCGCCGTCGAAGCCTCTTATATTCTGCTGGTAATGCAGATTACCAGTTCGTGTAAGTGCGCCCACTCAAGAAGTATTTATGCTGAGGATACAGCGAAGAAAAACACAAGGAAAACTAGTGCCTTACAGTTAATCCATGGAAGATAAATGATCCACCAATGTTTAAGCGCCACTCAGCCCGGAAGCATGCCGCGACGTCAAATTCAAAGCGCATAACTGACTTGAAGTGAATCGCCGATGGGTTCTCAGTCGACTCTGTAAAGCGACAGACGTACACCACAGAGCCACTCAACCACTTAATCACCCGGTTATGGGTTAACGCGACTTCCGACAGCATCACTCTTTTGAAACACACCTGTAGAAATATTGGCAAACTAACAGTGTTACGGGTCAATCACGCCGCCCTGGACGCTCCCAAGTGTGTCTTGAAACTCAAAGATGAGATGGCCCGCGACGGTTATCCTGATAGCGTACAATTCAATGGAAGGTATTACCTCACGGATCCTCAGGAGTTTATTCGGTTTTCTCTGAATTGGATAGATCAACTTTAGCTTCCAATGATCCTACAGAACACGAGGTGCATCAACATAACATTCGTTGACAATCGACTGTCGATTCTCCGGCAAACTAGCACAAAGCTCACCAATAATCTTCGTTTGAAAAAAACAGGACGCCGTGTTCTGAAACGGTATAGATTGCTGCAAAAAGACGAAAGCCAGTCTGCTATTAAGCTTACGCTCCGGATCCATATTCCGCTCAAAGCATCCGGTCACACACATCGTACTACCTATTTTGGACAGAACGAGAGTGCTTCAACCAGGGGATTATTCGGCATAAACAGTGGCCACTGTGGAGGTCAAGAGAAAAGGGTACTGGTTGCACCTGTGGACTTCTCTGTGGATCACAACGACTCGCTGAACACCCAACGGTATCCATTGTGTCTTCCAGAGATCTGTTTGCGAAGTTAAATGATGGTACCTGTTTGCCACCGGATTTAGTCTATGCCCACCTACAGATGGAAATTGCCGAGGACTCAAAGGAACTTCTGTCAACCAGCAAGTACTGATTCGTACAGTGCAGCTGGGTGTCATTCGGTGTGAAGACTGCTCTAGCCATCTTCCAGCAAACCAAGGACATGATGGTGACCGACATACTAGCGACATTACCTTGATAAATTCGGACGCAGAGCAGCTTATGACGAAGCTGGATAACGTCTCTAACGTCTTCCAGGATTACACCTGTCGTATTCGTCAAGACAAGTGCACATTTTCCAAGCATTCTGTCAAGCATTTAAGGTCCAACGTCAACATGAATGGTCTTCGCCATAATCTCAGTAACACAGAAGCAAGCGATAGGATGCAACTCTGCACCGAGGTTTCCTCGTTTCACCCATCACTGGATCTTGTCAATTTCTACACTGTATTACTACAGGTCACGCATCGCCAACAAGCACCGCTGAACGAAGTCATGGTAAAGATTCAAACCAGGTCGCGGTCATCATCGGCAAAAAACCTAAATGCAATAACGGACCCCAACCTTTGTGAGCATTACATTGCAAGTTAGCGAAGTAGCACAGAAGAAACAGGAAACCCACCAAGATGAAACTCAAAACGTTCCGTCCAGTGGTCCAAACTCAACATAGAAGCCATTTTCACTTCGATAACCATTTTAGTCAAATCCTCTGACCGGCAACCAGCCTACGTTTCAGCTTCTTACAGATACCCCTCCGTGACTTGCTATATGGACTGATGTGGGGAACGTCCCACTTAACAACTAACAACCTGGGGGACTTCTCTGAAGTCCAACGTTAAGTTGCCCACAAATCACCAAGCCGCAAGCCAAACATCATCATTATCATCATAACAGCCATGAGCCTGACCAAAAGGTACTGTGGCTCGGGCCGCCGCTCAGCCCAACAATGACGTGGAATATCCTAGAAGAAAACGTCACTAAAAAAGAAGACTAGGCGGAAGAACTAGAAATGGTATGGATACAGGTACGCTATTGACTGTGACATATCGCCATCTCGGATAGCTCTTCTAATCAGCAGTTTAAGTGATCACGAGGACTCCAGCCAGGCAGGCGACACTTACCCACTTTGCTCAATGGAACAGTCAGGGCCTTCATATTTCGTGACCACGTTGTTGCTTGACCACTACACGGTTTTACCCAACTGTCGGCGGCCTCAGCATATAATGCCCGGTACGGTAAACGATCAGATGACATACGGAGTATGTGACCCAACCATCGCAAGCTGTGTACCGTGATTTATTGACCAATTGATCGCGCACCCCGAGCGTTCCGGAATACGCGCCGGCGAACGGCCACATTGCTCACGCGATTAGTCCACTTAATATGGGCCAATTGGCGGAGACAACGATGGTCAAACACAGCAAGCCTGTTAATATATTTCTTGCGAACAGGCCACGTTTCCGAACCGTAAAGCAAAATGGAACGCACACAGGCATTATATACCCTTCCTTTCAGCGACAATCGGGCGTCATTTCGAAGCCAAAGATGACGCAGTTTGGCAAAGGCAACTCTTGCCTTTGCTATCCTCGCTGATATCTCATCAGCAATATTACAGGTTGACGAGATGATGCTACCCAAGTATGTGAAACTGTTCACAGTCTCAAGCGAATTACCTGCAATAAAGGAAGTAGGAGTGGAAATGCCCCAGTCTTGAAGCAACACGTTGCACTTTGAAGGTGCGAAGCGCATTCCATACAAACCAGCTCGGTCGCTCAACCTGTCCAGCATGGTCTGCATGTTTTCAGCAGAGGGACTAAGTAAGACAATATCGTCTGCATACTCCAGATCGGTCAGTCTAGCGCCAGGAAGTAGCTCAACACCAAGTCCACTGGGTTCCCGAAGCGCACCCTCCAGAATGTCGTCCATGACAAAATTGAACAGGAAGGGGGAAATCGGACACCCTTGACGAACACCACTAGAAGTGTTGAACGCCCGAGACAGTTGTCCATAAACTCTCACCCTGCTTGCAGAACGGGCATACATTAATCTCAACAGATTCACGTATTTCTCTGTTACTTCCTTGCCAAGGAGACAGCTCCAGATAACGTTACGAGCAACTGGGTCGAAAGCAGCCTTTAGATCCAAAAAGACCACGACTGTCGGCTGTCTGTAACAGTGCCGATGTTCCAAGATCCGTCTCAGGGTAAAAAAATATGATCAACACACCCTCGACCGGATCGAAATCCTGCCTGTTCTCCGCGTATCTGGCTTTCTCTGGGCTTAGTGAGCCGACGTAAAATTACGCCAGTGAGTAACTTGGACGCAATAGACACCAAACTGATGCCTCTGTGGTTGGCAAGCCAAACAACTTGTATCATTAGTATGAAATCTACACACAGCGGCTGTTAGAATCTTCGAGGTTAAAACGCCTAAGCTTGCATTTTAGACTAGTTAGGTATTTATACCTTACTGCCAGCCTGACACGTTTTTCAATAGCCAACAACTACGTTCAGTAGGGTCGTTTCCAAACGAACACAGGTAGTGATCAACACGATGTCACAGGCAGCGACTTAAATTCTTTAAAATGAAGGACCTATCTGTTGTTAGTTTGAGATACAGCTGATTAAAGTGTTAAGAATACTGAACGGAAAAAAATGAGAGGGCTGTGTGAGCACATTCGTCTGAATAGTGCAAAATGCATATCATGATGTTTAATCACTTTCCACTGCAGATACAGTTGGATCTGTTCAAACTGAGTAGCTTAACACCTAAGAAGCGTCTGTGCATCCAAAAGTACTCAGGGATCTACACCAACCACCAACTCAAGCCTCTCCATCCTGGGAGGAAACAATCACAACATACTACTTCTGAGAGTTGACTAAGGAGATGTTTAACAGACATACTCAAGTACTAGTGCAGGGCACATAAGATTAAGTCTAGGACGACCGCGTCTTAATAAAGGTAACAAGAGCCCCTCCAGCTACGCACCACGCAGATCGAAATGTAAAGAAAAGGGGAGTGGTTGGATGTTTCACCACAGGACCGCCACCCTCTCAATCACAAACACAAAATTACCTACACTCTTCGCTTCGTTTTCTCTAACAGCACGTAACCTGAGTGCACCATGTATAATTAAGTCGTCTCAAATTTACCTCAGGTAGTGGCTGGGGAAGTTGCGGATGTAATTTATGAGTATCCAGCCGAGAACTCTTACAATGTCATTAAATTGGCCATTATTAATAGAATGACAGCTTCTGACGAGGACAACCTCCGCAAGCTCCTTGCCGGCGTCGAATCAGCAGATCGCACCCCTTCACAATTGCTTCGTCACATGACTAAGTTGTCAAACAAGCAGAGTGTCAACGACACGACGTTGTGCTAGTTCTGGCTCCGACAAACATCGGCTGTTTTAGAGAAGGATACAATGTTAACTAAACTAACAGAGTTGGATCAGAAGCCTTACAACTATGCCCCTCAGCAAGTAACCCAGTTGCAAGCGTCTTGTAGATGCCACACCTTCCAACAGAATGTCTCAAACCTGAAAAAGCAGTTTTCACAAATGTGCTTGCAGCTAGCCATTCTGACGAAACTGCTAGCAAAAACCGGCCATCAGTGCGATTAAAGTCCCGTCCACACCAGTTAAACAGGAGGTTGTACTATTAGTACCATCGGTTTGGTATGTATGCTCGTTGTTGCAACCAGCCCTGTTCCTTTCGGAATGGTCAAAAACAGATGGAAAACGATCAAGCCAGTCAGTAATCGCGACGGCTGTCACTGGCCCGTATTTATGTCGCCGGTTTTATGTATTCGACCGTTCAACGTCCCTCAATTTTCTCATTGATACGGGCGCTGACGTTAGTGTTATTCCACCCATTGGTGAAAAACAAAACCTCAAACCGATTTCTTATGCCTTACACGGTTCTAGCTGCACCGCCATACAGACCTACGGAGAGAAACTACTCACTCTTGACCTTGGTCTCCGTCGGCAATCCCATTGGATCTTCACCGTTGCAGATTTACAGCACCCAATTAATGGCGTCGACTTTCTCACCTCCTTTGAATTCGTGGTGGATATAAAAAGTCGAAAACTGGTGGACAGCACAACAGCTTTGTGCGTACACGGAAAATCCGCATTGAGTAATTCAATGGGATTACGTTCGGCCTTACCAGACAATGGTTTCGTATCCCAGCTTCGACAGTCACCACGACTTAGCAATCCATCAGGATCACTGTCACAAATAAAACACGTTTTCCACCACATTACCACCAAAGGGCCACCTACGGTTGCTCGACACCGTCGGTTACCATCGGAGAAACTCAAAACCGCCAAACCTGAATTCGATAATCTTCTATGACTCGGTATTAATTAGCCCTCTAGTAGCCCTTGGGCTTCACTCTTGCATATGGTACCTAAAACCACATTCGGAGACTGGCGTCCGTGTGGTGCTTATCGCACTTTAAACAATGCCACCGTCCCTGACAGGTACGAAATCCATCACATTCGCACATCACACACACCAACGCGTGTCACACCTCAGTGCAATTTTTGAGTGTTTCGATCAGTATGGCATAAGCCTAAATCCAATGAAGTGTTTTTGAGGTAGACTGTATGGATTTTTTGGGGGCACCGAATCACTCGAGACGGCACTGAACCTCCACCGAAGAAAACCGCTGTCTCTAAAGATTATCCACCATCACAATCCCGGAAAGACGTACGTCGTTTTATCCCGCAATGTTCGGAGCGGTTGAAACCCATTACAGATTTGTTAAAGGATACTCCCTAACATTTTGTTTCGCCGCCTCCGGCTAAAACTACATTTCTTGCAGCAAAAGACGCGTCAACACAAACGACGACTTAGGCATACATGCGCGTAGACGAAGATTCGACTTCCACTCTACAGACCGATGAATCTCAGTCAGCTGTCGGCGCGGTTCTGCAGCAGACTGTGAGCGGTGAAGTCTAGCCTTTCTCGTTTTACTCCTACAAGCCTCAACAAGCGCGAACGCGCTATAGTACCTCCGGTCGAGAGTTGTTGGCTATCTTTCTCGTCATTAAACACTTTCGTCACGTGTTGCAAGGCAGGCGTTTTAGTGTCCTAACAGACCACGATCAACCTATTTATTCTTCCAACGTCAAGCTCAACCGCTATTCTTCGAGGAAAATTCGACAGTTAGACTATACCTCCTAGATCACAACGGACACAGTATACCGAAGGAAACAAAAACATCGTCAGCGACGCCTTATCCAGAGTTACTTTGAATGGCCTATACCGAAGTGACACTGTCGATTTGAAGTAATCAGCTCGAGAACAAGCCAAAGATCTACATTTTCAACAATGTCGCACCTCTTCTTCGTTCAAACGTCAGGAGTTGCATCCAGCCAACTGCCAGGGTACAATCAAATGTGAAACCACGACAGACAGTCGTCATCCAATTGTGAAAGCTAACATCAGGCGCTTTGATTTTACCAGTCTCTACCGCGTGTCTCATCGAGCCATTCGTGCCACCGTTAAGCAGATCTCAGACATATCTGTATGGTCGAACACGCAGAGGGACATACAGGCAAAGGTGCTCATCATTACCATCATAACAGCCATGAGCCTGACCAAAAGGTACTGTGGCTCGGGCCGCCGCTCAGCCCAACAATGACGTGGAATATCCTAGAAGAAAACGTTACTAAGAAAGTCAAAAGTTAATAACAGGAGCCTAAGAGGATGAA
>LUCH01007343.1:9186-27915 GCA_013368495.1 Paragonimus heterotremus
ATAGACGGCTAACGAGTTTGGTGCTATTAATCAGGAGTACGTTTATGACTGGCAATTTCCGATTCATACTTAACGAAAACACCGCCAGTGGTTTTAAACAGTTGAATTCTTACTAGGTCTTCAGTTTGAAGCATAGCAAACTTAATAATGGTTTGCCGTCGCCCATTTCTTTCAATGCATTTTGTTTTGGCTTCCAAAATTAATGACATCTTAATCCCGTGTGTGTATTCAAGCATCCACTTAGCTTTTTCCGTATGCGCGTCTTAAAACGCTTTTGTCAGAATGCACACTGACGTTGTAGTTGTCTCTGTTTGTTCCAGTTTAAAGCAATTCTGTTATCTTTATAAGAATGAAGAACATGTAGTTGGCAGGTATGCCAAAAATTTGCGTACGTTCCTTGTTCTAACTTTTAATGACATTCACAAAATCGTCCATACAATTTGACAGAGTATAACGGCAGTCCTGAAAGACAAATCATGTTTCATTATTATGACTGGATCACAGCAATTAATCTGAACAGACGCCTGGACGTTCATACATAATTCTGAAAAAGGTTTATCTAGGTTGCCAATTGCGTCTATCGTAACATGTGAAATAAGCAGCAGCACCACAGGATGCAGCCTAATACGTAGTTTTCTCACTACTACTTCAACTGAATGTTTGTTGTTCATACACAGAAAAATCACCCAAATGTCGATTGTAAACAAGCTGCACAGTCACCAAATGACAGGTGTGAATTGTTAAAACTTTCAAATGGACGACAACAACAGTTCATAATGATTGCGCATAGGATCACGTTTGTTGATTATCTATCGGCAAAATGTGTGCCCATTAACGGCCAAGTCCAAAATTATAGATCGTGACATTATCACACAACACGGTTTTCCTGTTTCGTCCTATCTGGTTTATTTTAAATGAACTCGCGTGTTATTGCTATTGAGAAGAAAAACAAAGCGAAGTATACGTGGAATGACATGTTTTGTCCATTTTATAACAGTGTGAAGTTAACTAACTAAAAAATCTAGTGATTTTTTTGTTTTGCAACTAAAACCAGCTATTCTCTCATGCATTAATCAGGGCAGTTTGAGAACTCACATACTGCAGAGTACAAAAACAACTAATTTGGTGAAAACCAGTTAGTCTTTGCACTAATCTACGAACAGGTGCGCTGAAAAACAACTACTATCAGTCGAGAAAAATCAGTTTTTAGCCACGTGGTAGTTTGCGCGATAATTTTTCAGATTGTTATTTTATGGGACATTTACATTTTGCCACAAGCTTCTGGCGGGCGTAAGATTAGATGTGTCCGGCTGCAGCATTGGCACTTTGGAAAAGAATCCGAGCATAGCGCACACCCAAGTTCCGTGTTGACAGTCTACTATGCTCCCTGATGTATGGGTAGACAAGAACACTGCATGATATATATGGACTTATCAGTCGAAAATCATTCATAAATCCATGTACCATTGTATTAACACAAAATGCTAGTCAGAAATCGTTAAGAATAAACATTATACTGTAGCTGCGTTTTGAATTAAGGTTGTCATTCGTAATTGTCGTTGTAAGAACCATAATCTTAATTCCTCCCACGTTTCATACAGTAACAGTTTTAACCATCGGCTTCACGTTAGAAGCATCCGAAGTACTACATTCAAGGCCTCGCCGAGAAATATAACGTTCACTTTACTGGTCCTTTTGCATGGGAATAAATATCGGGAATGATGAATGAAGTTTGCAGGATCATATCTGCGTCTTGAATAATCGACCACTCTGAACGCCCGGGCATCTAATTGTAAGAATTGGCTTGTGACCAGTGTATAATCAATGAAGCTTCAGTGGCCTCACAGACGATTGATCAGAGTTTAACAACTGGCTCAAGCAACCACCTTCACTATTTACTGGGTTGAGTAAGACAGTTTATTTATGTATCCATAGTAATGCGGGGAACGTCTCCATTTTTGTGTGACATTTGATTCATACATATTATATGTTCTTTGCTAACTTGGTAAGTACAAGTTGTCCAGGTTTGGAGCGACTCTTACTTCATGCTTAGCAGGCTCAAGAGAGTGTTCTCATCAGAAACATAATAAACAAAAAGGCACCGTCTGGACAAATATTTTAGATAGACCACATGTTCATATTATCCTGTGTGTTTACAGATATGCGCAACTTCAAAAACGTTGATGTTTGTATTTCGACGTATTTAAATCCTAATCGTCCTGAAAGGTTACTTTAGGCAAGGCCGGTGTTAATCAAGCGTCTCCGTGCACGCAATTCTGATCTTTTAGCGTGTTCAACTCTCTTGTTTTCTTCCGAAGGTGGACGGCCAATACCTCCTTAGAAATGTGAATGCTGCATTCAATTGTGGGTGATGTTCAGTTTGTATCCACGTTGCTCGTTTCATTACCATCATACCGGTTTCGATGGAATGCATGAACATAGGAAATGGTGTAAGTAACGGACTCGACTTTGTTCAAATTAGGCTGAGGTTTTATATCTTAAAACTACCTGGTTCGATATTTTGTTTTAAAATCGAATACCACATTTGAATGAATAGGTGTGCAGCAGCAGAAATCAAATTCACAATCACGCGTAAATACAGTTCGTGTTAGATGGGGTCAAGTTAAATTGCACCGTTAAGCACTAATTTCAGCAAGATGTTAAAAGTTAAAACCACGTCTGCACTGCGTATGCGAATAGGTTTAGTTTTAAAACGTCTAAAACAGATTGACTTAAATCAAACGAATTGACTTCAGCACAAATCCCGCAAGAGTTATACTGCGTGCTGAGCATGTTGCCCGAAATTACTCCCAACCAATCAAATGTTACCACGTTTTCAAATAGATCGCAGTGACAGCAATAACTGTATATATTCGTGCGTCGAGATCAGAGACCATCTAAGGGAAAGCGAGACCATGATCATTTTAGTCGCTCTACTGTATGCTGGGATTTGTGGTGAGTGGTGTTATATCCGAACGTTTTACTGTCAAAATTAAGAGGAAGCCGTGTGAATCCCATTACCACAGTCACATTACTAACAACCATACTTCGGTAGATCAAAAACATTGCGTTTGCCTGAAAATTTGCCACAGATCAGTAGGTAGCAACCTTGATCAGAATTGTGTGGTCTTCAATGTAATGAATTCAATTCGAATGTGTGGGACGTTGAGTACAGTGACAAAAACATGAGCACTTATCTAACTAGACCAAGTCTGTGATATTATTATGAAAGAATAAATTGTACACTGAGTATTTTGTAAATCTCAAAGGAGAACCTACTTGTCGCTTGCTGGTTGCCTACTGGTTCCGTTTTATTACATGAAACGTCTAGAAATTCTAATCTCAAGAACTGTTCCCCTGTGAAGTATGTTTACTAAGTGACAACGGTGAAACAGTACGTGAGTGGGTCAAACACTTGGCAGTAGTTTGCTGCCGATTTTTGCTCTGCCGTCAGATATGTGATGTGTGCTCACGTAATATAACAGCAGTCCATTTCGGCGATTTTGCTAATTCTTGTCTTGAATAATTGCTGCAACAGCGCAAACCATCATTGCATTTAAATGCGTATAATTAATCTGGGACTACCCTATTTCACATCTGTGATAGAAAACCGGAGGAGGCGCACTGATCATCCTCATGTGTAATATGTACGGAGAATTAAAAATCTAGTATGCTTGAAGTATCACGCATTGTTTTAATGTAGTCGACATTGTTTGTCTTAACATAGATATATCAATACAATAATTGTACCTTATTGTGTTCGACGGTAATCGAACTCACTTAATCAGGTTAATATTCTTCCGGTCTTTTCTAGTTGACAGTCTAAATAACAACCCTGACAAAAGAATTATCAACGGATGGAGGCTGTTAACAGCAGAATATCCTTGGACCGCGATGATGAAAAGCGTGATTCACCTCAATAAGAGCTCACACCTCATGTCGGCGTGGGGAGCCACAATCATTCCAGAGCGATGGTTGCTTACTGCAGCCCACTCTTTTTCGGATGGCAGTAAAATAATGCAAGTGCGGTTTAACACACATCTAAACTGAACGTCTTTCATAACTGATTGCAGCATTGTAGTCTTTTAAGCTTTTTAACAAGTCCTGTTCAATAAACAATACTGTAGCTCATTGTTATATTTGTTATGAGTGCTCAGTGGTGCACAGTTCCACTAAGACGAGAATGTAAACCTTGCTCAGGCACTTGTGATGTTTATCAGCCTAACGCCTTTAAGGCAGTATTGGACTATACGGCGCGGATGCTCTGCAACCTTGGTGTTTTGGTTTACATGAACGTGGCGCATACTTTCCCAGTTTGGTTTGCCGTTGTAATTACATATCTGGTTAACTGAAACGGTTATGGTCGCTTATCAAATCAATTGTTACGTGTAAAATGTGTCTTGGCGTCTATAAATCATAGATAGCTTCACCAGCCACGTCATGTTAACAGAAAGCAACTGATATACTGCGATCAAGCTATCATACTGTTGCTCAACTTCTTCTTAACACAGAAGCAATTGGAACAAGTAGATGTAGCTAATTCGACATCTATCTGGTAGAGGATAATGATATCCGACATGAGGAAATAAATAGCAGAAGTCCAATGGTAGCCAATAGAACGGTTGTTAGAAGAATATACTCTCGTTCAGTGATAAATATGTTGCTTGACTGATGTGGTGACCATCGGTTCCCTTGTCATAACTACCAAGCTGATTACCTTGGTCGACCAAAAGTTTCCCGATTACAACCTGTGTTGTCTTCCACATATTTCCTCTATGTCACTAAAACTCTAGATGTATTCCAGGTTCCACGGCGAGCTCTGTTATTTTTCTTACTGGGTAACAACCGGTTCGGCTAAACTTCACCTGATTACAGCATCATTATGAAAAATGAATCAAGTGGAAACCAAATAACAACATAGGTTGTTGCTCTGTTCACCTGGATTGAAAATGTTTGCAGTTAATTATCGCCGCTTTCGATCCCACAATGTCTTATTCTCATAAGTGCAAAAAGCGTGATTTGAACTAAACCTGGGACAGGTTACTGAGAAGAGTGTTGGGCCGAAGAATGCTGTGAACATTCAGTCGTAAACTGCGGCAATACTAATTTATATTTTTAATGTATCCACTTTCTGTTCAAATATACATTAGTAAGAACTAACTTCTTATTGGCCCTCGATTGGATGCGAATAAGGTCTCTACTACTAGTCTGGATCGATCTCCATCAACAAATGGCTCTTGAATATAATTTTCATTGGTTCGTAACTTTCGTCAAAAATGGTTCCGTCAATGTAAGCTGGTTGGGGTTAGTTTTCCAGTAAGCCTTATCTCCAAATAACGCCAAACTAACCGTTTAGTATACTACCCTGATTTATACTAAATTTTACCGAGTGTGTCAACTGATAACATCAAGTGATAATGTTCCGGTGAAAAATAGGCTACAGTTTCATGAAAATATATTCGAAAAAATTTGTTGAAAATGTGTTTGCAATTGTGGTGACTACGCCTGGTTGATAGAAAACCAAGTCGCATACGGTTCCAGCATCTCAGGTGGTGCAATGGATTAATGTACATAAAGTATGCCTTTTTTGACCAGATGATAATTCTAACTATGCAGGCTGGTCGTGATGTCAGTCTGAAAGAAAGATAGCACCAGTATTTATAAAAAACGCTGATATAGGTTATGTGTACATCAGCTATCCTTCGGACGCATTGCCTGATGCAGGTGAGGATGTTTCCGAGACACCTAAGTTTTCAGTGGCAACCTCTTGTAAACAAAACACTCCTCACTGAACGGCATTAGATTATGTTTTCTTGTTTTTTCTTCTTAGTTGACAAATGACCGAAATACACCATTTTGTATGAATTCCCAAAAATAGTGGGTGGTGGTCCTTCATTCGTGCCACTTACAGCAGCAAAGTGTTGCAATTAGTTTTGATTATAAATCATAGCACGCGGTAAGTAATATACCAATATTTCTGGAGGAATCTAAGACTACAATGACAATACAGTTTACAAAACACAGAAAGTAGGTTGACGCATTGAAAATGGGTTATTCCTTAGATGGTGAGATATTACACTCTAATAGTCGAACAAAAACGTGAACGATCTCCCTGAATAAACTTCCAGTATGTTAGTGCTCAATTTACTCAGTTTTCCGCATCTAGTCATTTAGTATTTTCACACTTTATTGCAATTCACGTAACCTTCACAGCTAGTAATTTATTTAATCCAAATGCAATATGAAATTGATTTTACCAGGAGCGAACCACTGAAAACAATCTTCCCGGTCCTACTTACATTCATCTACACAAACCACTCATCAACAATAATGTACATACTGCTCACTCACATATTCAACCTAGGAGGTCTTTTCATTAAATGACCACTTTCCTTATTTCTAGCCGACAAGAAGACCTCAATATATATCACGTGAACGTGGGAAATCCCCGAGTGGTGGTAAGAGAGTAATTACGTTCGATGTGAACACACTAATAATATTCTCATGTCCATTTCCTAATACTATATTTAAGCATTGACAAAAACGTTACAACCACTACCAAATGAAACAAACTGAACAAACTTACGGAGAATTACGAAGCACAAATTATCCTGCATAGAAAATGACTATTCGCAGTTCTAGAATGGCAAGTTTATGCAATGATGATCAAGGGATATTTCGGATGAATCGCGTCATTGCTTTTATTGCTACAACCCAGTAAAATAATATGACATTCACTTCACTTTCGACTTGTCAAAATCGTTGCAGTATTTTATTTCAGAGTAGCTGACAATAAGCTCGTAAACGTTTTAACCCGGTATTGTTTGTTATGTCAGTTTTCTTCACTACACTGATCTCGTGTTAGTCCGTACTGCATAGTTGAGATGTAACCCGTTCACATTTTTGCTGGTCTCTCCAATGCTCTCGTGATCTTGCGTTATCTAGTTTGTATTTAAATAGGTGTAATAGCTATACTTAGGTAGATTCGCACACATGTGAACCAAAGTATTTTTGTAATTTTTTGACCAAGTCGCGTGTTTCTTGTTTGCCGAACATCACCGTTATTCTTGGTGACATTTTATGCTAAACGTTGACGTTGTGTTTGCAGGGACTGAAACAGTTGCGGCTAATTTTCTGTTATCGCACGGTCTTACAGATAACATGACAGTAATTGTTTGATGATGGTGAATGTTGAAAACGCAGAAGGCGTTCAAAATGGATTACGTAGTGCATCTTACGTCATAGGTGGTCAATAAGTAACGTTAGCTCCATGTCGTATGCTTCACAGCGGGTTCGATGCGTGTTAAAAATACTTCCTGAACCATTGACAAATCTATTTGTATATATATATATTCAAAGCTTCTTTTCTGTATAATCTTTGACGTACCGCCGCTAAGGTGAAACTCATGAAAACATTATGTGACTCTGTGTAGTAGATAAGTTTGTCGAGTAGGTTAGTTTTTCCGTGATGTTTGCATGCGTACAGCTGTTTGTAGACCAATGCGTAATGGACCGGCGTAAAAGTAGTGAAGTTTCCTCTATACAAATTACAAAATGTATGTTATTCACACATTGGTTTTCGAAACAAACCGCATTATACATATATTGGCTCCGTTAGATACAATACACCAATATTTTTTTCAGCGAGCACGGGAGCATTTACCGAGAGAAAACGTCATTGAGGGAAATTATCGGTAATTCCGTTTTTCAAAACTCACAGTATCAAAAAAAAGCAGAACTTGTTTCATTCAAATCAACTTAACTGTTTCTAAGTTATTCGCTAAATGGCTATTACTAAGCTTAAAGTAGGGCACTGTTAGTAACAACCACAACGACATCATTATATTTTGCGCAGTAAACTGTCTAGGATTTATTAGTTTCGCACTTCTAAGAGAGCAAAGATACTTGTGTTTCCCTGTAGGTTCAACATTCAGCGTTTGTCATTTAATTTTATTGCATACGTGAATCATACAATACTGGCTCTAATATGCATGGTGCAGTTTCTGCAGTAAGGTAGATTTACGTGATACAGTGAGAATGTAATAATGAAGTTGGTAATACTTATCTCAATGCTCAACTCCTCAATTTTCCACGCAAGTTCACGTAGTTATGTAAAGGTATTTGAAGATGCATTCAAACGCATGATATATCATTTTCAACTATGTTGGTGTAAATTGTTCAGACTGCTGAACGTTTCGTTTCAACTTACATGAGTTATCGCAATATTAATTCGTGGCAAAAAATGAAACTACCGACTTTTTATATCATTCAAGGCTTTCCGAAGTAGACAGGACAATCTTAAACGGAACATGCAGTAGTTTGATTAATAAACATATCGACAACGCGGCACTCCCTAAGTTTGTGTAACGAAATGTACGACAGCTGAACAACAGATATTGCGTGCATTCTGCGAAGTCATGTAAGCATTGCCCAACGGGGATAATTCTCTCACTCATAAAGAAGTTTTTCACGCAAAAGGAACTAACCAGTAAGTGACAATGGAAATTGTAATCAATCATGCAATATCTTTAAATCCCTGTTGGAGTTTTGGGCAATTTTCATTGTGTCCCATAGGTTCGAATTGAAGAAAATCTTCCTTGAGATGATTGTAAGATAAACGATGTTGTCAACCTTTCAATGAGGTTAGTAGTATGCTTGACCTTCTCTGGGGATACAAGTTTTGTGAGGAGAATTGTCAACTTTGTACCTGCGACTAAGTACATTTCCAAAGAGCGATACAGAACACATCTTCAATGGACACCTTCAAGACACTTTGAATCATTGTGAGTTATTGACTGTTAATATCGTTGCAAAGTTTAAAATATTCCCGATCATACGGGAATCGACTAGTTACAAACAGACATATAAAGGTTCAAAAAGTGATCGGAATACGTTTACTTATTTCACAAACAACACCTGGCTCACGGTTTCAGAATACGAGTATGGAGGAGTATGAAATGATGATTGTCAAATAAAGGTGAAACGACTTTGTAACACAGTTGAAGATAAACACCCTGAACGTGCCATTTTTAGTATTCTTGTTAGGACACAATTTAGACTTAAATAGTTAACGATAAGATAAATGGTGTCAAATTGCGGCGTGCAAAAGCCTCAACTTATCGTATATCTCAAATAAACATGAAAATATACGTAGCGCTACATAACAGTGCAGTTGAACCGAAATTATACAGTGCAATTTTCAGTTCTCAAACAAGTATGAGACTCAGTTACTTGGATAAGATTAATGATATACAGTCTCACGATGCAGTATCATCGCTCAGCCTTGCCTGTCATGGAACTTTTTAAATGTTTTGTAGTGTTTTAATTTGTACCAGTTTCGATCATTACGGCTGATGTCGAAGTGAACCACGTAGTCAAAAATAGCCTGAGTAAATCCTAATCAAAAAAATAATTCACGACTGTATTGGTCATTAATTCATTGGCGGATCCAACTTATGTGTCCATTGCATCCAGGACGAAATTTCACAGGGAACATTATAATAAAATTGAATGACTATTCTAAACTACTGTTGATATCAAACGACGTGTTGCCTAGGTACTACGTCGCCATTCACACATGAAACTGCGATCCATAACCTTACTAGTATGCTGATTAAATGTAGACCAATTTTCACCTCTAACATGTGTGCCATTTTGCTTCCATTGTTTTCCTAATACGTCGCCATACAAACGAAATTGTGGTGATACGTCTCAAGTGGCAGCAATGGACACGAAGACGAGGTATTCCACCTTCACGTGGAAAAAGTCATCTTACATCCGAACTTCGTTACAAGTACGTAATTTTTCATTACTAAACATCGCGTATGCTCACTTTCACCGACTTTGTCTAGACTTATGCTTAAGGCTGCTCATCAGTAAGAGTAAACTTATCCATTGTCGGATTTTTCGTTGATCACCTTACCGACAGCTTTGGACCAGTAGGAACGTTCAATTCCTTATTCTGAATTGCTAACATCAACTGCAGCTGTTTGATAACCTTACTGATCGTCTTATTGATAACTGAACCTCGGATAGTTTTAACATTTGCCAAGTGGTGCTTGCTTATTACCCTGCAGTCTCTATGCTGTGGAACCCTCGCCTATGTAAATAAAAGCCAGTAACCAGCGAACACTTCGAATATTTTTGTCATTCGATCGTTTGTAACCTTCTTACCTACCGATATGCGAAACGTGTACAATGCGACCAACATCACACTTAGCTTTTATGTGTTCAAACAAGAGGCTTAAAGAAAACTGATTGTTTGTTGAATCGCAGCCTGATACTTGTGACTGCAAAACAACAATCAACTGCTTTCGAAT
Source organism: Paragonimus heterotremus (assembly GCA_013368495.1). Taxonomy (NCBI): domain Eukaryota; kingdom Metazoa; phylum Platyhelminthes; class Trematoda; order Plagiorchiida; family Troglotrematidae; genus Paragonimus; species Paragonimus heterotremus. The sequence goes on from LUCH01007343.1 coordinate 19,506, forward strand.
AATGGACGAGTTGAACACAATGTCTAGGAAATATGAACAAATATACACACCATAACAATAAATCTGTCTCTCTTGTATTTATGTATTATACACGTATATGTTTTCTGATAAACTGATTCTTTCTGGGCTAACACACAAAATCATACATTACTGTCTAATCGGGAGTGTGAAGGCTATTATATGCTTTTTGATGATGCATAACAAGTAATCAAAACGCACACAAAGTTGTGTAAAACAGGCTTCAAACAGCAAATAAACATACCAATTTTTCCGTCGTTCAAACCTTTGTAGACTGTGTTGTCTGAAATTCTGTCAATGATATGTACTCGACGTTTTATTTTTAGACCGGAAGACAAACGTAGACTACGACCTAGCACTCGTTAAGTTGACAGGATCAATCCCTCTCGGCGATAGCCGGGTCGTTGCGGCAAAGCTGCCTGATACTAAGAAAGGTTTCAAGTGGCCACCTAACAATGCACAATGTGCAGTTTCTGCTTGGGGATGCACAGGAAAGGATGGTCCTGGACAAGAAATCGCCCGTGCTGTGTGGATGAGAGTTATGAGCAAACGGGAATGTGATAAATCGTATGGTTTCCAATTCGAATTCAAGCCTAAAATGAGGTTCTGCGCCGAGCACTACAAAGGCGGTGGTGCTACCTGTCCTGTGAGTTTCTCGTATTAACTGAAACAGCCACAATCACCAACAGGGCAAATTGCTATAAAACTTTCATGTAAAATCTGTGCAACTGGCTATTGGAAACATGAATGATTGTCAAAATATTTCAAATAATACGTTGAAATTTGCACCTCGCTCTAGTCGCTTCACATGACTTTTGAGTAAGTTTATGATTTACGGATTAACTGTTGCTTCCTAAACACTGACGAGCACTATTGAGAGCGAAACTCGAGTCTGGTGCTTTGTTTCGAGAGGGGCCGATTGAAAAGTCCACGGGAATGCGACAGCTGCAATCAACTGTGGGTGATTTTCAATCTATATGAAGCACGTAAAACGCGGTCGACTACTTCCAGTGCAGTTCTGCCAAGCTAATTTGCGAAAACGAGCTTTCATTTATATCTTGCACCATGTACTAACTTATTCAAAGTTCGTCATATTATTCGGAACATACGCAGCACATCTACAAGCCATAACTATGTGGATATAACGGAAGGATTCATAAGTAAATCGTCTCCGCAAATCTATCAGAAGTAATGAAAAACGACTTGCTTCTCACCCAGACTGAGGGTGACTCCGGATGTTGTTCATTACCAGTAATATTTAACACGATTATCTCACATAAATCGATGGCGCGTTACAGAATTTGAACGCGTAAGTAGTGAGACAATTGTCTGCATTAACCACACACTGATGCTGTTAACGTGTGTTAATTGTGGGACGTATACGTTATTAAAAGATATTTAGTGGATTGTTACAATTGATATATTACGAAAAAATCGGTCCAATATCGTTACTTCAGCCATTCCCGTTTCTGAGACCAAGTTACAAAATGTTCATCTATTTTGGATGTCACATCATGTATATGTGATCTGAGTCCGTTTGACTTAACGTGCCAAATTATAGTCTGTATCCATTTATTAACTTACAGGGGGACAGTGGAAGTGGTCTAGTGTGCAAAAATGGTTCACAGTACTATATTGCTGGCGTTTTATCAACGGGTGGTGGGAAACCGGAAGAATCACCATCGTTTTTCGTGAGAGTTAGCTACTTTATGGATTGGATAAACCATGTTATTAAAACAAATTGATTTCGCGTTTCAAAACGGTTGTGGGTCAAATGGTGTAGCATGTGTGAGCAAAATATAAACATTGATACGGTCGACTTTTGCATGTTTTTCGCTGGCTGTTATTGGAGAATATGCACATGCTGTAAAAAGATGGCGTACCACAATTGTTTTGGAACGTTGGCGAAATTGTTGAAACCCCACGGTTTTGTGATTGCGTCAAACAAACACCAGTGCTTATTGACTCCCAACAACTTCCGCTGGTCATTCCGCTCATTAGTTAAAATACTTCCGTTTGACTATGAATATAGCAACATGTTTCACGGTCAAATACATAACTATAACATTGTCTCTTTGGTTCACCCAGTAGCATTCTTAATGATGGTTAAGCACGTCCAACTACGTAAAGAACGTCAGTACGCTGTTAATTGACATTGTTACAATGAAGTACTCGCTTGTTAATCATATGCAAGTGTTCTCCGTCACTGAGACTTTCAAAAATGTTGTACATTGCACCTACAGTTCCAGAATTTGTGAGTGATAAAATATCCAACACAAATATTGAACTTGTTTCTTCTTCTAAATTATGAAAAAAATTAAGTTGGCTATTTTGCTCACATTAATCCACCGGTTTCCCTATTTTGTGCATCTGCCGTTCTTGCATCAAATTACATAATCTGCGTGTGACAACAATCACAAGGCCCATAATGATTTTCCGAATAACTTTGATGTGCGAGAGAAAATCTCAGAAAAATTGTAATTCCAACCAGGAGTTCTATGATGACTGAGTTTCTGCATAATTTCAGTCAATTTTTAAATAACGGCACATACCCACAAACTCTGTTGTGTCAAACGTAAGAAACACGAGTAACTTACTAAGGAGTTAAAAAACCCGTCAAGTGCAAGCAATGTTTGCTGTCACGCGGGCTTTCAACCAACATTAATAAGATTAGTTTTTAAAGCAAACAATCCGAAGGATGCATTACATTTTAGTGGGTTAGAATAAGTCATCAAGACTAGGAACTGGTAATGCTTTCGAACAATCCTTTTCTGCAAACATAGAGCTGGCTTGAATCACAGGACAGCAACCTCTTCAACATACGGCAATCATGTTGGACTGAAATGACGTACCAGAGCGCTGAGTGCATCGGTCGAATCAATAATGTGACTTGTGGTCAGAAGTTGGCTACAGACTACGTGTATTCAATGAACATTAATTTCTGTGGTAACACGGATTTCTGTAAATAATGGGGCAAATGTAATTTTACTGTGTATTGACAGAAAGTGAGTTCAAATGCAATTACAAATAAACTGGTAAACAAAGTGAGTTGTCACCGATGGGTCGATCTTTGAGTAAATACACTGGCAGTTTCACAGTTCAAACGACTACACAGAGTTTGGTTGCATCAAGCGTTCCCAAATTCGAACTTCATTATCGCTGTATTATTTGACGGATGATATAACTGCTATTGAAAGCGAGACCTAAGTTGTTCTCATTTCTATCTGTCGTGATCACTTCTGTCGACGGTGGTTCTTGTCTACCACGTCTTTCCGTGAGATGTTGGGGATAAACATTTGCCTGTAGAACAGAAGCGGTCAAGTTTTGTTCCTCCACAAACTATACCACAGTACAAATTGCTTTTACTAGGAATGAGTAGCGGACTAACGTGTGTTCGTACATGTTGGACTCGTGTTAATACGCAAACGTTTGACTACTGCTGCATTACATGGACCTTCTCTAGACAGACCCAGTTCAGAAATCCTCCGGGTAAATCATAAGTGCATCTTTAAATGATATGCACTTGCCAGCTCCAAATCCACACGTACTTTTCACGTTAGAACCGGTTCAATCTTGTGTTGTGCATGCACAACAATTATTTGTGAACCTGAGGCAGTCATGGGTCTGAGCTGCAGCGTGGGTCATTCAGACCATACGATTGGACGGGTTTTTTTTCTTGATTTCCTTTTTTTCATTTTTCCCCCAAGTACTGTAGTCGTTTATTTAAAACCTTCCCGTGTTATTGGTTATCTGATGCTGACAAGCCAATACGAAATATCAACATCCACCAGTGTTTTCATTTGTGTATATGCCACTTCTCATAGCATCCCACAATTTTCATCCGTAAACATGGTTCTTTCCGGAGAGAAAATGGTTGTTATCGGAAAGTGCGCAGTGATTGACGACACAAAAGGCAGACGATAGTGTGCTGTTGGAGATCAGCAAGAGCGTAAACTATTTCGAACTATTCTAACATGCATTAGTCACCGAATGGAAGGATAATCGCCAACCACACGCGAAACGCAGTAAGAGTTATAAACCTCCATAAAGAACAGCAACTTTACATGTTTAACCCTACCAAACTTGGACAAACGTTGAACGCGCAACGTAGCCAACTCGACGAAATGATATATTTCTGCCTCCACACTGCACTTGAAACATCAGACACCTGAAAAATCTGCTGTGCCTGGCAAGCTTGTGAGACCGTCGGAATTTCCTTTAGGCAAACCATAAAAAGAGCTATCTTGACAGTGACGAAAATTTTATTGCTAAACCGTTTATCTTTTACGAACCTGTTTGTTCTTCCAGTCGATTACCTGAATTGGTTGCAAAAGAAATAATGACATCTATAAAACATTCTCATTGGCGATTTCAACCGTAACACCTACGAGGTATGGTGAGCACACACCGATAGTTTGTGGTGACTATTTGTTATGCACTACATAACTTTCCGTCTCGGATATTGTTGTATGGTTAGTGAATACAACACCATGCTACCACGACTTATTTCAAAAGACTCAGCAACGAGGCACGGCAAAACTATCTTGCATATTTGCAATAGGGCATTCTTATGAAATCAACACATTAGTCAATTGACTTCAGTAGCTTGGCTTTGACCTTGACTAACGACCGTGTTGACCACTCCATGACAGGTTCGAGGGTTGTTGTTCGGTTCATGCTTATTCCCTGTCAGGTGCATTTGATTGACCTTCCGGTGGGCGCCGTGTTCCGTGTCACGTCTGAGATCATTTTTTCGAGAGCCGTTCGTGACAAAATATGTGGTTGATGGCAGTGTTTCTAACTTATACTGAGCAAATTTCATTAATCTATGGTTTCGTTCATACAAGGAATGCAAACGAGCTCTTTTCAACCATGGGTCCGCACAATGTTACGTTCAGTTTGCCTTATTTTTGCGTCAGAGAAACGGAATACCTGTTCCTCATTTCTGTAAACATACTAGTGTGAACTCACGTTCATGTGACAGCGCCTATTCGTCAATAGGGTCTCCTGGCAATATCGACTTACTTGTGCTATTGTTTACTAAGCATCCACCCATCTTTAATGCAAATGCTTTCGTGATATGCGTAGGTATTACACTTTAGTTAAAATTGACGTCAATCATTTAAGCATCCTGATAGTTCTTAGCCTATCATACTGTGGCTTCGATTGAATTCAAAACGAATTATTTGTGGTTTATTGCTTTCAGCCTTATCTTCAACAGTATCTCCTCAGTTCAATAAATCGTAAATTTTGTTCGATGTTGAGACATCATAACAAATCCCTTGACAGTGAAAAATTGCATTTTTATATATAATTATCATCATAGCCTACATTAACTGTCCGTCTGGATACAACGTGCTAAGAACATATTTCATGAGATCGAAATTCTGATTGTGGTTTAATTTAGAAAATATGGATTAACTGGGCGAATTTAATTTCTGCTACTAGAAGTAGTTTCATTCTGCTATTTTGACCATTTGTAAAGGACAGATGGTAAATGAAAAGCGCCGATTTCCAATACACCCCACTCGTCATTTCGGTATTTCAATATATTCGCTAGTCCGTCACTACACGACTGTTCACAGTAATGTTACTGTCACATCTGCCAATAGTGCAATTTTTAAGCAACTAATAGAGGTTGGTGCGTGGTCGATCTTGAATGTGAGCATCCGGTTGTCCTAATATCACCACAGGTACTCAACAAACGACTCGGAAAAGAAACCTTGCTTTTAGCAGCAGTGATCAGCATCCGCCCATTGAGGACAGATTATGTGAAAAACATCTGTGAGAAACTATACAATTGCCACTGTCACATTTACGACTATGGGCATAATCCGTTATTTTTATATAAAAAATATTTGTAATCTATTATTCGCTGTGACGTTTACTGCGCACAATCTTTTGAACTAATCTTCGCCCTGACCGCTCTGTATTGCAACTAATTAATTTATTCGTCTTATGCCTGCCTGACAGTTTGGTCTCTGCACTACGTTATCGATATCCAATAGTTTATTAAATGCCATGTATGTTAGGCTCACTGTCACCTAGTTTCAATCGGCCGATTGAAATTATACGCCACCTCTTATGCACGAAAACGTCAAGAATAAATTATTGATAGGGAATTACTTTGTGACGTCTGCGTCGGTAATTGCCATCCGGTTGAGAAGGTTTGATTCGTGTTACAAGAACATTTTTCTTTCTCGTTAGTTTGGATATGTATAAAAGATGAGATGTAAATGAAAACAAAGGTTTTAAAGTTTCTTCCTCATCGTCATTGTTACAACCGCGGCTGCTTCAGCGTAGTTGCTCAAATCAGAAAACATCAGGAGACTGGTTGCGGGAATCGGATGTGAGTTGTGAACTAACAGTCCACGTTGGATAACGTCCAGCTGCATTCATCTCTTCAGAATTGCTTACAGCTTGACACCATAGTCTTTGCTGCACTGGGTGCAACCTACCGAACTGACGGCTTATCAGGGTAACAGACGCCGCACTTCGTTGTATCTAGCTTTATTGTAACGGGGTAATTGGTGACTGGCCTGTTACACGCGTTGCTGTTCTATGGACAGGGACAAAGTCATTCATGGAAATACGCATTAGCACACGTTCGTTTCACACGCTAATCTCGAGTACAAACACTTGCAATTTGAACCAATAGTTGTGTACTAGAAACAGTGAAATAATTTTCGTGAAGAAAACAGCATACTCGGACGTGACCTTTCGGTGCATCTGGTGGACTGCTTGCTTCCTCCGGGCATACAGTTTCGGTTACTAGTTCGAACCTTTCATACCTCTAGAGGTTTCACGACTGAGTCTCTTCGAAATCTTTACCAATCTTGGTTTACCAATTCTAACACACTTTCTGAACTGGACAATATAGGCGCGTTGATATTTGCGCAGTTAGAATATGGCAGATGTACCGTGGTGCTGATATTCATGTTTGTGCCCAATTACGGTCCTTCCAACACGATAATGGAGTACGTAGTGACTAGCGATCGGGTGGTCTCTCCAAGGATTACGGCTGCAACCGTGTTTTCCCGCTTGTTTGTTCTGTTTGCATGATTTTGTGTACGCGTGGAAGCCTGATACGAACTCAGTGCCATTTTCTTCAGTTGTGTAACTATTTGTACGCAGCGAATGCTTGCTCCTTTTCTAACGAATCATCTATTAATTTCATTCTTCAAAGTCGTTTAACCCGAAACTTTTCTAGCGTTGTTTAATTCACCCGAAGGTCCCCCGAACTTTTCGCTTGGCACGCTTTTGGGTGCCGCCGAGTGGACAGTGACTCACCCAGCGCTTTTTTATTTATTTATTTATTTTCTTTCTCTTCTCAGTTGCTGCCGTTGCTCCCAGACTAGGCTAGAGCTAACTACTTATCATATTTCCAAACAATGCTGGAAACGTACGGTTTGTTTCCAAACTCCCTGCGTTCTCTTGGTTTATGCTTGTTGTAACTGCGTTACGATTGCTCTTCAGGAAAGGCGTATTAAATTGCTAGTGGACGAGGGTCTGGCGCATGCCCACTTGCCCGCTACAAGTGCAAAGTCCTATTCTGGAAGCAGTCTGGCGTCCCATTCGCTTAACCTATTTGAATCGCCGGCTGGCGGGTTGCGTCTGCCCTTCACATCTTCAAGATGAACTTGAGATAATCAACTCTATGGTGAAGTGGAAATTTTGAACCCCGTATGTTTTATCTGTTCACTATTACTCAATGACTTTCGTCTTCCAGAATTCAATTATGCAGTCTTTTCACAAGTCGATTCCGCAGACTCCATGCCGTTGCACATTTAAGCACTTTAGATGGATCAGATTTCACTGGACGTACATCTGGCTTCAAGCGTTTGTAGAAATGCTAACAATCTACACGTTTGTTTTATTTCCCCACCAATGAGAACCTAATGACGGTCTGCAAGTAGACGCGCTAATAAGCTTGGGTTATTAGACAATATCCTCATTTGATTTAATTATTAGCACGAAACCGTTCGACGTTTTCAAGCTAATTTATAGAACAAGTCAAAAAACGCGTTAATCTGCCGAGTTTGTACTTGAACTCGTAAGCATGGGATGACTCCATTATCTTCCAGCCGGTTAACGGACTGTGCACACAAGTCTTTGTCGACCTCTCCACAACCGCTACTCAATCTACACCAATGACTATCCATTAAATAGAGCGCTCCATCGTATCTTAGGGTTAATCGTGAATAAATAACCATTGTGGAAGACTTGTAGTGGTCAGGATGAGTTATTGAACAGGTTAGGTAAATGCGACTATAACTCACTAAGCTAGCGGTGATAACAGGATAAACGAATGAGACAAAATAGTTACAAAGTTCCAACAAGTTATGTAATCAAAAGGGTTTGACTCACAGAAAAGTGTTCATAAGTGTTCGAG
>LUCH01007344.1:0-13081 GCA_013368495.1 Paragonimus heterotremus
AGTGTGTACACACTCATTCTGTACTACACATATGTCAGACTCAAGTAGTTCCTGGAAAAATGGAAGTCATCAGTCACTGTCCCCTCACTGTAGTCTTTTGTTTGTCACTAGAACGGAGCTTTCAGATAGTCTGTCTGTTTGATGAATGCCTTATTCCGTGACTTAATTAAGAAGGGCCTTTGCCGCATTTTTGTTGTTCCGAGTCAAAACATTTAGGTTTAATTTCTCACTTTCATTCCCAAATCACCAATAATCATGCGTATCGATGACATCATAGGTTCGTAGGCGCCGTGAAGTTGTATGTTTGAATATAGACGTAGTTATTTTTAGTAATTAGATCCATTGTCCTCTCCTTTTTTACTCTCTTCTCGTATAGGTTTTTTCTTTTTATTTCCCTCCTGATTGTGTGGCAGTTAAGCGTCACTGTGAACCACTGATGTATTGTTGTCTATGATGATGATGATGATGATGATGATGATGATGATGAACTCAGAAGAAAAACAAACAAAGTGGATGCGCGTGTTTCTAAGGCTAGGGCGGTGTTTACTAAGCTGAGGCACTTATGGCGACAGAAAGGTATCTCTCTGATGCTCAAGGGTAGGGTATATCGGACAACAGTGAGGGCTGTATTACTTTACGGCAGCGAAACATGACCGCTCAGGGTAGAGGACGTGAACCGTCTTCAGGTGTTTGACTACCGATGTCTGCGTTCAATTGCTTGTATGGGGTGGCACCAGCTAGTAAGCAAAGAGGAGGTTAGGAAGCGAGTATTTGGCACTGACCGTCAGACGAGTTCTTTTATTCAGTCACCACATTTGCACAGACTTAAATGGTTAGGTCATGTACTAGAGATGCCAGCTAGTCGTCTGCCACAGTGAGCACTGTTTGCCGGTGCTGCGGCCGATTGACGTAAAATGCGGTGGACAGATGATGACCTGGTGTAGACAAATGAAATCGTTGACGAAGGGGTTAGTCACTGTAGATCGGGTTCGTCTCCTAGGCTGGAGCCCTCGCGACTCACAGAGTCGATGGCTTGAAACTTTAGGTGAGATGGCGGCTAACCGAGCTCAGTGGCGTGAATGCTGTCGTTGTTTGTCCGAGTTGTCTGTGAGGTGAGTGCACTTAATGACGCGGGGCAGTGAAAGCCGTGAGGAATCTGTCTTTTCGCTTTCACTTACAACATGGTTGTTTGTTTGCAATGTGTAGGCGCCTTGATGTTTTATGTTTGAATGTAGACGTAGCTATTTTTAGTGATTAGGTCCCCTCCCGTTTCCCTTTCTATTCTTCCCTCTTCCCATATAGGTATTGATGTCTATGATGATGATGATGATGATGACAGGAAGAAAAGTGAACTTTATTTATGCGTTCCTGTGTTGAACGACAAAAATTGTAACGGATGGTTGACTTATGTAAAGACAAAGTGAACGGGAGTAATCTGGTGTTGAAAACAAACAAAACTCACATGACAATAAATTGCCTTATCAAGGCGGTCAGTTGGTTATTTATGTGTCTGAATTCGTTCTGGCCCCTTACACCCCAGTCCATGAGCATCCGTAGGTCACCTTATTTTACTAAGCCGACGAATAGCTGATTTAACGCCTGTTTCTGACTGGTTGACGTTACATTTCGCCTAAGGCTCAGTCGTTCGCACTCCTTCATCCAGGATGCGGTCATATTCGTCTGCTCAAGGTTGTTCCGATTTTGACCAGCGCCAGTGTTTAATCCGTTCTCGAGATCTATCCGTTGTTATCATGGTTCCACCTATGGACATGCACACAACCACGATTTACGTAATCCCATTCTTTGGTCATTATGGATTTGAAAAAAAAGCCACATTTACCAGCTGAACGTGTGGTTTATGAATCTATGTACAGTTGGCTGTGTTTGAGTGTTGTATGCACATGATAACTTTTTGTGCAACAGTGGTCACATTGAATAGGTTGATTTTCCATATGATGCTCAACCTATCCTTCTTCACTCACGTCGCTTCAATCCACATGGTGCACTATTCACGGAAACTCGCTGGCTGTAAATGAAACGGAAAAGAACGTTAGTGATGACGTTCTGAATACAATGACCTTGTTAAGTTTAAAGTAAATATAATAATTTACAGCATTTCCAGCGAATTCTATGACATGTCTGAGATTGGTCTAATGCAGTGCACGAGATAACACACACTGTTTATTCTTGCTGTCACTGGCCCGTAGACACACACACACACACACACACGTAGGCGCGCTCAACTTAAAAAGACACGTGAGACGTGGCAGTCTACTCTGTCTCCATGATGTCTTAAGGGATGATTCGGTTGTTGCACTTGTGTACCTATTTGCGATCATCCAATGGGGGTGGAAAAGAAGAAACCCGAAACACGTTCTGCTACGTATCATCTACATAACACTGGATCAGATGTTTCCAGGTAGAAAATATCGCGTATGTTAACGAAAACACTGTATATCACCAAGGTTAGAAAGTAGACTCCTGTCCATCATTCCAATTAGCTAGCAACCTGAGCGTCAATCATAGCCGCCTTTGTCATTAGTTTTAACCAATGTTGTCGCATGAAACTCGAAGGCCATTTTATACACAAGTATCACATAGTTAACAATCTAATGATGACTAAACCTCATGCGTATTTATTCATAAGTTAGTTTTTCGGTTGCATAAGGGAATTAGGTGAATCGCGTGACAAGTATAATTTGATCAAACTGACGCAACAAGTTTAATTACTCCTTGTTCGCACAACTCACCAAATGATTATGTGAAAGTTTGCTCAAGAAGATCAACTTGAGATGCACGCAGGTTATGACAGCATACAAAAATATAGATTCCACAAATACAGATTCCACATATTGTGTGACATTATACTTTTGCTGATTCTGTAAGAAATGCCAACCGCTAAACGTGTCACTTCAGTGTTTCTACACTGCTTTTGTTATCGAAAAGTGCATATACGATTATACTGGAGAGTCAAAAGTGAAACTGCGTTCGTCAACTTTCCAGTACAACGGTAGTACACTTTTATGCACTGTGTATAACATGCTACTCAAATTCAATAAGAAGCTTCATCCACAAACAGCTTCTCCTTCTCAGCACTGTTAGTGAGTTTTTTTTTCATGGAGAGACCATAAAGGCAATTTTTATGTGCAGCACGGAAGTCTTTCTAGTCTTCATCAGTTAAGTATAATACGAAAGCACAAGTTTCATTGTCTGGACGCAATGCCGACAAAGCTTTGAATCGGGTCCATGGATAGGCGCAGGTGGCAGAAACCAACTTGAATAAGTCGTCACGTACAACTTATGTCAGCTCCCTACTCTTTTGGCCGAAACAAAAGTTGGTTTGTTTTCTAACGCGAAAAATAAAGAGAATTTACTCACTCGTCAATCTGGAAGATGAATTAAGTTTACTTGTCAGTGGGTTTGGAAGAATTCATGCCCAGACCACGTCTCCAGCAAAAATTAACATGTGTTCACAAAAGCAGCTCCCGTTGTACTTAACGGAGCAGGTTTCCTATTATGACCGTGTTAAATTCGGATTTCAAAGAAAAAAACACTTGTCCAAGATCAGGCAATGCCCGTGTTAGAATTAGTGGAAATTGATTGGTAGTTTATCATTCTGTTTCGTGCGGTGGTGAACGTTGAACTCGTTGGAGCATGTTTGCCTGCAAACAGAGACTACGTCTGATTTCTTCCTTCCCACATCTATCACTACGTACTTACTAAAAGGTTCGTGTTCGGTTGTATTTGACATACCTCCATCTCCATTCATATTTTATTGTTTCAATGAGGTAATCTTCCGACGGCAGGTGGCCACTTTTCGCGGTCTTTTCTGGTTGCTTCATTTCGGACGTGGGACAGTGAAAGCCCTAAAGAAACTGTCATGCTGACGATACCTTAGTGCCACTTACAGAGCGATTGTCTGTTTGCAAGATGTGGGTGTCGTGATGTTGTATGTTTGAATGTAGACATAGCTATTTTGCAGTGGTTAGGTCCCCTCCCCTTTCCCATTCTTTCTTCTCTCTTTCTATATGGTTTTTGTCCCTTCATGGTTGTGTGGCAGTTAAGCATCATTGTGAACTACTGATGTATCGTTGTCTATAGTGATGATTATGATGATGATGATAAAGTTCATTCATTTCGATCGTCTTTTTTGACGTTTACACGGGTTTGGAAGATAGTCGCATTAGCCCGACCGCATGAGTCAGCATTGTTCGACTTGTCGATTAATTGTTTCTGAGAGGATTATCCTAAGTCTCAAGCAACTTTTTAACACTGCCTAAAAAGAGAGATACCTTCTTCTGAGTTCATATTCCGGTCGGTCTAAGTGAACAGATGGTCGTGCGCATATGTCGTGCTTGTCCTGTAGCTGGACGACGCAAGTCAACCATCGATCTGGTCATTTGAGTTGAATGTAGACAAAACGTAGTAACATACCGCTTTGCTAACAAAATTTTAGGTCAGATAACTCAATTCCAAAGGAGTACAGACTGCCTTCAACCGAGTTAGTAGGCATGGTCCAATCAAGTCATCGTCAGTTGAACGACCTGTCCGACCGATATTTCGATCTAGAATCGTGCCAGTGTGAAGGTCTGAAATCTTTGTTCACCCGGGAATTTTCATTCACATTGTGCAATGAGCATGTATAAAATGATGATAACAATGTGTGTGTGCACGGCGAAATACTGGGGCAATATGACGAGTTCCTACTTAAAAACGTAAGCGTAATAAACTTACGTATGACAGAATCCGAAAACCAAGTTATTAATAAGAATATCCATTGTATTGTTTACAGTATCTTCTAAAGCCAGTCAAAAGTAGGTTAGCAATGTAAATTAGAAGCCGTTGAATCGATCTCCAATCTACTACGTAATTCCATCCTGATCCTCGTTGTCATCGTATATATCATCAACTTCAATGTTGGGCGCTTTTCTTACATAGTCATACAACCGTAAAAACAAGAGCTAGAACTACTGTGGAAACGAAATAGAGAAAGTAGAAGAGGCTTTCATGTATGGTCACGAAATTCTCAAGCTGGCAACTAATTGTGGGCGACGCTTTACTCGTACTTGTAAATAAGTTCTGATTGAGACGGTTGTCGCTGTGTTGTGTAACAGGCAGTTTCGTTTGTGAGTAGTATGCTACTCACGAACGAAGTCAGGAACAAAAGGGCAAGCCCTAACGACAGGAAGACAACGGACCAGAAGCGACAATCGGAATAGTGTGTACGCACTATGCGATAAGTGTCACCAGGGCGAATAACAACGTACAACTACACAATGTGTGTGAATGCACGCCAGCCGTACAAATGAGTGTATGTGTTCGTGGTCCCATGTTTAACACAACCTGTAACAGGGTTCGTGCAATAAACGGATGTGCAGGCAAAGCGCCTTTTGCGCTCACATCAGCTACATATTTCCCGCAATATTTAAAAAGTAACACGATTGTACAAAGACGCTAATAGCAAATCTACAATGATCCGCGGCTGCAAAACACTTGACTTGTCTAGGACAAGACGGAATATTGTTGATTTATCCGGCACAAACTTGTTTTACACAAAAATGTCCAGTAATGAATAAATAAATATATAATTTACAACCAAGTAAAAGCTATGTGTACGAAAAATGATAGTTGATAACTGACATCTTACACAACAGCTGTGTACATAATGTAGTAGAGTGTGGTAGAGACAGTTAGGTCTGATTTCATCGAATTGCGTGGAAAACGCTATAAGGAATAAAACTTTGTGGCTCAATACACACGTAGTACGAGTAAATTCCGGTCAATATTTAAAGCAAGCAACATACAAGGAGGCACACTAATGTATATCAGACAAAGGCAGTTAGGTCAACCGAACAACAATACGTGAAATGAGGGAAACAGGACGAGCCTGCGTACGTTAACAACTCCAGGTGTATCAATGACATGACGAGTAGCGCGCTAGCCTCCTATGCGAAAGTCAATGTTTAAAGTCCCTTGGTCACCACAATTCTGGTGAAACTTGCAATAGTTTCTGACTCCCTTTTTTATTCCTTCTGTCACAACTACATATTTTGAACGTAATGAGAAAAACAAGGTTGACCAGTATTGGCTCACTTACGAATGACTGTCTTCATTTCCTCCCGTCAAGTGGTGCTATATTCACCTCGAACCTAATGGCATCAACGTGAGGTATTTAAAAACAGTGCTTGACTTGTCAACCGATTAGCCAGCAACATAAAAACGCCACTCAGTCATTTAAATCGATACATTACTAAAGAACGAACAAATGAATTTGAGTGATCTGCAATCCAACACATCCGCCTTCTATTCTCTCAGTTGCTTGTGTGTATGTATGTATCACGAGTGTGTGTGTCATTATAGGTATCGGTATCAGTATATTTGAAGACGATATACGTTCTTTACATTGAACTCCCAAGATCAGTCTAGGATGAGCAATACTGCAATCACGGCTGTTTTACACATTCGACTCTGAATGTTCAGAGGATTATCACTGCCTCCAGAGATTAGTGAAGACTGGTGAGCCGGTGATACCCATAATACCAATTCAGCGTCTATGCTTTCGTCAAACCGGTCGAAGATTTCCATAACTTCATTATCCATCGCTAAACCCACATAACTCTGTATTCTTCTCAGAAGAACCAGCGCCTCTAGGTTACGAATCGTATCTTGAAATGCCTACCGGGAGGCCATGTGTATACACAAACGATACATATATACGTGATATATATATATATATATATATATATATATATATATATATATGACGTGTATATACACGTACATACAATCAACTTGGTTCATGGACGGTATCTCTGGTTTTGTGAAGCTTTCATTTCGAAATTGAATCCGCAAGTAGTGGCTCCATTTACAGTGTAGAAACACAAAAGATGGTGTGCTTGGATTAGTCGAAACAACCACTGTCAATGCCAATCAACATGAATAAACCAGATAAAAACTTTCACCAAAATAAATGTCACATAGACATATTCGCGTGAGCTAGCCCGATTAGTAGACATACTAGCAAGCCGATGACACGAACAAGGACACAGGAAGGGGACGCAGCACTTGGTGTGGTACTGTACGTGTGTAATCAACAATACTCTTACAGGCTATAACAACGGTAGAGAGAACTCGTGACTCAGTGGAAGTACAAACTATATTGTCACATTTGCAAGCGGTAGCCTCACTCTCATGTGCGTGAACGAAGGCGCGACCACTCATAACGCAGCTCGACTCCCAGCATACAGGCGGCTTTGACACGTATACAACAGCACTCGTTAACAAAAGATGTACCATGCTGTCCTTGTGGGTGTATCATGGCAGGGGGTCAAAAATTGACAATTAATCTGAGGAGGTATTTTGTTTAAACTTGTTTAGCTACTTGCGAGTAGTATACAAAACAACTAGAAAAATGACACCACACTCCAAAACTCAGTTCCATTCAGCGATCGTCCCAAAATTGTGGCTGCATGCATAGAACCCCGTGTTTAAACCATTTCACAGAAATGTCAACTGTGGAGTTCAACCAAATGTTTGACTCAAAAACAGGCCTCTTAACTGAGTCTGGTTAATGAGCAGCCTGAAAATACCGCCATATCGACCAACGGTAACCGTCGTTCGTCACATTGACTGACATTAGGTAGGTTTGGCTCTATAAAAAGCCAGGAAAATGAGGATTGCCATGCAATGCCTAGCATTTCAGCAACACGATTACAAAATCTCACGTCAGAATCCACGCATTTTATGGTGACATGCTTCAGATTTCACCTGAAAACTGCTGGGCTTCAATCAATCTTCTATTAATTTGTAAACTAATTTCGTTCATGAATGAAGCTTTGTATTCTGGGTCGGTGAACGAGAAAAAATATCGTAATAGCATGGTCCATTGGAAAAACGCTGTTTTATTCTGTCCATTCACACTCATTTATGCATGTTTGGTCTCATAGCCGTGTTGTTTAACAAATGCGGAGACGGTTATTGAGAAGTTTTTCAACAATTGATCGTGGACCATAAGGGTCAAAACACGATGACGATAGAGCTGAGCGATTTGACCCCATGTGTGTCCATCCCTTTGTCGGCTAGTCTGCCTGTAATTACAGCGATGTTTGGGGAGCTGTTCACTAACCCGACTCGGTTAGAATGCCTATTTTTCGGTTAGATCCGTGGTTAAACCCAGTAGCCAAAATTCCTTTGTAACTGTAGGACGATCGGTAATTTCACAACTGCCACTTGGCTTCCTAGAAGTATCATCGGTCGTACAATTGGAGTATGAGGAATATTTCGATGATAATTAAATTTCTGCCAAGGGCGCATAAGCGACATGTCATCACTGTAACTAACATATCAAATACAAAGTAAACACGAATGAATTTTATCGAACTTAATAAGGACATCTATTCAAAAAGGTTCTTGAGAGTGCGCAATATTTTCTTCATACTCTGTGCAACCCTATCGAGATTACCGGTAACACTGTACGTACTATTGTAGTGAGGAGGGGCGATCGTGTTATACTACTCACACCAATGCTATTCGATTGTGGGCATCAGAGCAGAGATTTTGACATCGAAGTAGCCGCAGGCATAATACAAGAAGAAACATCGGAGTACAGCATCGCATGAAACGGTTCTTGGTACCTAAAAGATCGTGAAGGAACTGAGTATTTAGGTTTGTGGCAACTGTGGCCGTCTGGGCCCAGTAACGTGCGCAGAAGAGTATTTTTGTTTGTTGTCTTGTTAAAATGCATAATCCACGTACTACTTTCCTGAATAAATAACCCTTGTGCTATCCGCGTTCTTGGTTCACAACACTAGTTTTGTTACCAAAAAAAGCACATCACAGTCAACAGTAGTGATCGATTTCCCTGAAAATGCTTTTTCATACAATCTTGCTGGAAGTGGCTTAGCACAACAGCACACTGTTGTCTATGTTGAAAGTGAACACAATATATGAAATGCTAATCGAATTCGACCTTTTGAAGTGTACATGATAAAAATCGTTCAATGAAAGACTGATGGTTTGAATCACATAATGGTCTTCTTTGTAGTAAAAACTTCTAAGATGAATGTTTCAAGGTTTCGCCTACTGTCAGTGTTCATCGATAAAGGAACGCAGGCCGAGTTAAACTGTAGATCCTGAACTTTCGCTAGCCATCAAATACTCACGTGCGTGCGTCTTTAGATGTGCGTGAACTGGGTACTACATTGGAAAGATTATTGTGAAGACAACTCACGATCATTCCAGATATCATCGTATTCATCCGACTCCAATACAAATTCTTCGGTTGGTGAAAGAGAACCTGACACAAAGAACGATCGGACAGTTAGGAAGCTTTGGGCAATTTTCAACGTGTGTTTTCAAATAATATTATTGACTTACACTTAGTCTTAAATTTACAAAACGATGATTCGATAGCAGAAAACCAAATCTCCGCGTCATACAGCACTGTTCTATTACTCAACTGCACCTACGTCAACAACTCTGTGTTGGAAGTCATGATAGTCACGCCACCGTGAGGTAACTAGTGATACGATATCAGAGTGAAATTCTGCGTCACAATGCCGCATGTCTCCCAGTCCTAAAACGTGTTCAGTGGGCACATGGGGGTGTTGCATCGTTCCCACCCCATAGTCATTCCAACCAGGATAACAGCACGTTAGGACTTCGCAGAAGTCACTGTTTTATGAGTCAATGAAAACAAGCAAAGCAAGATACCAACTTAAAGCAGTTCAAATAACAAGAGTAAGTCGAATAAGTCGAATAAACCGCATCAATCACATTGAGTGAGAAGGGTACAGTTCAGATTCGAGTAAATAAACTTGCTACGTTGACTAACCCTCGATAAGGGTATGAGTTATCACTATGCGACAGAGGGTGTCATGTGAAGACAGCCTAGCACAATAGCTGGTAGCTATCTCTTACAAAGAGCATTGTGTTTCTCTAGGTAACAAAGTGAAGGGCTGACGTTTGATGCCCGTAAGTTAGTCACTGCGGCCCGCATTCTTTTCATAAACTTGAACCTCATGGTGCACATGGTCAGCGGTTGAGTAAACAGGTGACCTAATCTGGAGCAGTAGCATGGACAATAGTGAAAGTATAGGACTAACGACACCTGCACTGTCTACCCGATACTGGTTGTAAACTTCAAGTGATTGTCAGGCTGGAGTTAGTATAGTCCTCAACAGGACGGTCGCAACCGCATGAGTAGACTGGATTCCTGTTAGAAGTAGACTTTGTGCCGTTCTGTTAGCAGGTTCAGTTAAGGTCAACTCTAGATGCAAAACATTCAGAAACCTTTTCATTTGGGTTGACTACGATCCAAGTGATTATAGGGGTATTTGTGCCAAGGTCGCTTTTTACTTGGATCCGTCCGCCCTTCTTCGGTCAAAACGTGGTTCTGATGTAGGCATTCTGACCGGAGATGTAAACTCTCAGATTGGCCACCTAGGCGAGACCGAGTCTCGTTTGGGTGACACGTTTGGGGCAGTATCACATCACCCGGATAATTGGGGGCGACTGTTAGAGCTGTGCATCGAGCATAAGGTATTTTTAGCCAGGACTATTTCTAGACATCGTGCGCGTCATTCGTATACTTGGTGCTTACATTCTCCGAATCAGCCCTCGACTCAGATGGACCACATAGCTGTTAGTTGTAGTTGGCGTGGCTCTATCGAGGTCTGTCAGTGTTATTGGAACACACACTTGAATTCGGATCATGCTTCGGTGCGTTGTCGCTTCGTCCTTAATTTCGCTGGACAACGACCCCACCGACAGCAATGACTGGCTTTTGATAAACGGGCTATACCATCGGTAAAGCATAATTACCAATCCAGCTTAAAAAGCAGGCTTGGTAGTTCTCATTACGAAGATCCTAATAGCCGCTGGACCCCAATTTCATAGACCATTCGGAATGCAGGTACTGTAGCATGCGGCACTGAACCCCAATCGCGAGACTTAGTTATTGGAGAGAGTTAGGGAAACGGAGACTACACTTGCTTCAGGGAACACCGGCAAACTCCTCAAGCTGATCCCTGCCACTGGTTCCATGCGACCGTCTGTCAGTGGAACTATAAGCGAGACAGATGGCACACTCACTTGTAACAAGTCCAGAAGGTTAGAGCGGCGGACGGAACACAGAGTCACTTTAGTTGGCCTCCTGCTTCTACTGTGTTGCCGCTACAAACTTGTAATGTAGCACTCTAGTCGATAGATTTAACATTACCAATTGAGACTAAGATCCTCAATTGTATTTCGGTTCTCAAACGGAATAAGGCTGTTGATCCAGATGATCAGGTGCCGATACTTCTCAAAGAAGGTGGAGAGTTAATAGTAGAGGCTTTGATTTAGTTGTTCCAATTTGTGTGGACGACGGAGACCATCCCTCTGTGCTGGGGCCTTAGACAGTAGTTCTCATATTAGGGTAAAGTGTCCAAGACTCTTGCGAAAACCACAGGTGGCTTAGACGGACCCCAGTCATTATTAGAATCCTAGCATTCATTATACTTCCTCGACTCACTGCAGTTCAGAATGCAAACACTAGGGAAGAACAGACAGAGTTTCATTCAGGACGGAGATGCATTAATCACATTTTTACTTTTCGTTAAATTCTGAAGCAGTGTCATGTGTACCGCCAGCCAACAATCGCCGTATTTCTCGACTATAAAATTGCGTTTGATTCGGTGGATTGATCTACACTTTCAGAGTTGTTTAAACACAAGGTAGGACTGAAAATACTGTAGTCCCCCTATTGTCGTGTTTTATTTCAGATCTGAAATTTCAGCAGTTTCTTACACCAGAGGCGGCCTACGTCAAAGTTGTCCTGTCTCATCATTTTCGTTCAATTTCATCACAAACGAAATGGTAGAGAACTGTCTCCGACACTCACAAGATGCTGGCGTGGACCTCATACCTGATGGTAGGCTGACTGATCCTGATTATGTCGATCATGCCGGTTGACATGTTCCAAGCAGAACAAACAACGCTGGACGATATTTCACACCCTGCCAAATAAGTCGGAATACGCTTTGCAGTCTCAGTGTGCAAAGTGCTCATGCAGGATTGCCGTGATTACGTAGATTTGAGGTTAGATAAGGAAATTATGGAGGTTGTTGACAGGTCTGTGTAATTGTGCAGGTGTATCGTTGGCGACGGCTGAGGTGTAGGGAATGAAATTGAAGCGCGTATCTCTAAGATTAGGGCAGTATTCGCCAATCTGAGGCACTCCCGGCAACAGAGAGGTATCCCTCTGAGGCTTAAGGATCGCGTATATAAGGCGACAGTGACGGCTGCACTACTTTACGGCAGCGAAACTTGGCCGTTCAGGTTAGAGTATGTCAACCCTCTTCAGGTATTTGACTATCGATGTCTGTGTTCGACTGTTCGTATTGGGTGGCACTAGCGAGTAAGTAACGAGGAGGTCATGGAGCGGGTATTTGGTAGAAATTGTCAAACAAATACTTTTTTTTCAATCCTTACACTTGCACAGACGTGGATGGTTAGGTCATATATCAAGGATGTCAGCTAGTTGTCTACCACACTGAACACTTTTTGCTGACGCTGTGGCCGATTGGTGTAATGCACGAGACAGACAAATAATGACCTGACGTGGAGGAATGAAATCATCCATGAAGGGGCTGACCACTGTATATCGAGTTCATCTCCCAGGTTAAGGTACCAGCATTCACAAAGTCGCCGGCAAGAGACATTAGATGAGATGGCGCCTAATCGTGTTCAGTGGTGTGGATGTTGTCGTTTGTCCGCGTTATCTGTGAAATGAGTACACTTGATGACGGAGGGTAGTGAAAGCCGTAGAGAATTTGTCTTGCTGATGACGCCCTACTTTTACCTACAGCTTGGCTGTTTGTTTGTAGAGTGTAGGCACCTTGATGCTCAATGTATGAATATAGATAACGCTATTTTTCATCGTTAAGTCCTCTCTCTTTCTTTTTTCTTTCCTCTCCGTGGACAAGGTTTGTTTTCTACTTTATGTTCGTGTGGCATTTAGGCATCAGTGCGAAACACTGGTGTATTGTTATGATGATAATGATGATGATGATGATGATGATGATGATGATGATGATGATGA
>LUCH01007346.1:3864-26064 GCA_013368495.1 Paragonimus heterotremus
GAAATGTTGATGACTAAACTGTGTTCTCAAATCGACTACTATCAATTGAATTTCACTGAAATGAAAGTAACGTTTTTTGTTGCTAGAAACTGCAGACACTAACACAGTAGAAGTGTACAGCTTCGGAATCGTTTCGTAATTTTTATGGGTTACACCGTCGATCCGTCCGAAGTCTTGTCGTTGAAAACAAACTTTTGCTTTTGTACAGGAAACGTTTGAGTTCACTGGGCCGTATGCAGTATTTTTCCACTTCAATTTAAATATGCATGTGGTTTATTTTCATTGATTTTTGGGGGTGAACGTCAGTGAACAATGATGCTATACTATCCATGGCGTCTAGATCACAGTAGTTGGTATTCATCGTACCAAGTGGGTTCACAATATGTAACACATTTTAAACGATGATTTTTCAGAGGGACATCTGGTGTGGTTTCAGTACCTCCACAGGTCCTGTACAGACCAATGCTAAACCGAACTGACCATCGGTATGCTTGGTTTAAAAAAAATTACTGATTTTGGCGCTTCGTACAGGACGCCACCGGGATGTCTGGAATTCGGGGAGTGTTAGTCTGATCACCGCTACTTTATCGATGAAGTGATTGATGAAATGTTACACTTCTGACATTGTTAATAATTTGTCAAGAATAACGTGTTGAATGAAATCGAGACTGGTTAATACCTTTCAAGCTCTCCAACATTCCGCTCGCACAATCTTACTTGTCCGTTATGACAGCTCCAGAACTACTGCATAGAAGCACTATTGTTATCTGTTTGTTGCACTCCAGAGTTCTCAATCCGGCAGTAGGCTAACCTATGTTGTAAAGCTGTGACCTGGCATTCATGCTCGAGGCTTGCTACTCATACCTTGAGAATCTAATTTTGAAGTTATGTTGGACGGTTTATCAACTAATCTGTCAAACCGATCCTGAAGCTCTGCATGGTTAATTCATTTGTTCATGTTGTAGTCCACTTTTTCAAGTGATATTTTATTCGGCGTCAGTTGCGGTAGATTCGTCGCGGTCACGGATGTTGCAGAAAGGTAACTGAATGTTTCTAATCGATTCGCTTCTCTCCTTCATAGACTGAACTCGACTGGCGGTTTTGTGGTAGTCTTGCAAACGAGTATGCATCCATCCCCACCCGGAAAGTGGTTGTATGAGGATTTTGCAGACCGTTGACCCCAATGACCATCAGCGAATTAGTGGGCAGCAGTTTCGATCCTACTGAATCTGAACAGTAGTAAAAATACATAAAGCTTACTCTCTGTGCTATTCCGAAATGACATGTCTCAATCACAGTTCATAGGTCTGATACCCCATGAATCCTGTTCAACCGATATCCACGTCTCCTCATCATACTTTATCACAGTAGTTATTTCACAGGCTACAGTCTACCAGCTAACCATTCTCTATAACCAATGATACATACTCATCAAATTGTTGACGAAATACAACTAATCAGAATCGGCAGTATGTATATCTACCTATACATTTGTGGTTATGAGACTGACCATCTGCATTTTTCCAAACGGTGGACAGTAGTTTATTGTATATTCAAAATACTTCACTCAATGTTCCAGAAATATCGCACTGACAAATTGACGACGGTGCAATAGGCTCATCAGTTGGGTTGTTCTTGGCTGAAATTTCCATTATTTTGACGTGTGAGTTCCAAAATCCATCGATTTTTATCCAATATAAATCTAAATCTTCAAAACTGTTCAGATTAGCCGGACTATCAAAATACCCTCAATGGTTCACATGAAAACCCGAATTCGACTTGCGATGTGGATCGAAACAATTCCCCACATTTCTTCGGGGCATACCTCAACTGTCTCCCAGTTAATTCACTCTGACGTTCCTTCCAGCACATAACAAAATTGAGTAGACAATAGTTGCACTTTAAAAGGCTTCAGCCAATGTATCAATACAGAAACACGTTAATGCATTATTTAACCAACATGAGTGTATATTGTTACCAGAAATTCCAGTGAATTGTCTTGAAGCACTGACATTAAAATTACGGGCGAATGGATGCCTCATGAACTTTAGTCATTTTCTAAGCTAAACCCTTCATCTTGTGATGGTCATGAATGTCAGTCGTTCCTAAGTTGGCGTACACATACATTGTAACGTTTTGGCAAACCCATTGGAACTAAACTTGGAAATCAACCGAACTATACGCGCAGCTACGTCATTATTAGCTACCCTATAGTTCCCTATCCGCCGCCAGTGAACATCAGTAGGTCTATTCTTGATAGATTTCATCTCGTCTGTCAAATCTATTGCCAGCTGAGGCAGCCACCTGGGTGGATCTGAACGTGATGTTCGTCTTTGAACAGCAGAGCGTATACCAGACTGTTCAGCTCGAGTCAGAATCGACTTGGTATCCTAGATAGAAGCCCACGGACCCTGCGGCATTGGTTCCGTCCACGAGAACGGTGATCGTCTGCTCCACATGTGCACTAAATACGAGATGGCTAACAAAACCTGATTCAAGCTGGATGTGAGCGACACCCGGACGTTGACCCATCCACGAAGTGGTCATCACCATATGCTTGATTATGTGATCTTGCGATTGGGACATTCGTGAAATGCGTGTCACGCAAGTGATTGGCGGGACTACGTGTAACACAGATCACAGGCGCTCCTGTATCCACTACCCCGGGGGGTAGGTTGAAACAGCTGAAGAAACAGACTGTGGTAACAGTCACCAAAACTACTGGTATCGAGCGTCAGACACGTCCGAGCTGGTTCGATGAAAACAGCGTGGTTATCTCCAAGTTAGTACGATAGAAAAATGTAATGTTTGCCGTTTCCACAATGTACCTTGATAGTAAATCGAAACGAAAGACGTTCCGAACGTGTTCGCGGAACGAAGGACGATTAGTGGGAGAAGCAGGTTGAGCGGATGTAGGGTTGCACCGATCACCGAGAACAAAAACAGTCCTACAATTTGCTTACGGCGATTTTCAGCCCATTCATCTAGTCTACCATAGCACTGATTGACGTGGACAGCTGGTGTTTGTGAATTTAGCCACAGAACATCAATAAAGTCGAGAGCAAACACTTTAATGCCTTACCAAATCGCTGGGTGATCGCAAATATTCTGCTGCAACAAGCTGTCAACCCTTCACTATTACTCGCCCCGTGTTCTCCAGAGGTGCAGAGAACGACTGGACAATTGTGTAACGGAAAGGGTGCGGGTAATAATGGATTTCCGGGCAAAATTATGAGAGATGACTGAGCGGCATTAGGAAGCGTTTTGCTCCACCTGGTTCACTCCGGGAGCAAGAAGAAATGCCACAAGATTTTAGGGATGCCCTTATCGTACCTTCGTTGAAAGGCAAGTATAGCAAGCAATGCACCGACGGCTATTGGGCACTAATTGGCTGAGCTGAGCCGAAAAGCTGCTTGCAAGATTCCTGCTGGATCGACTCAAAACGGGAGATTTAGAGACGAATGTTCCCGAAGATTAGTTTGGATTCAGAGCGAGTCGCAGTCCGGTCGAACGGATATTTGCTGCTCGACAGCTTCAAAAGTGCCGAGAACGCAACAAACCCCTGCACGTCCCCTTCATTGGCTTCACTGAGACCTTTGATTTTGTGAACCGTGAGGCGTTGTCAGCGATACTTGATGAGTTTGGATATCCAGGTAAATTCGTCAATTTGATCAACATGTTACATGTGAGCATGAAGATGAAGGTATAATCGTGTGGGTCGGCCTCTGATGGTATTGATACTGTCACAGTTGTGGAGCAGGGTTGTTTTGCATCTTGTCCTAGTTAGTTCATATTCGACCGCCATACTATTAGTTGCTCTTCAGGACTCGGCGGAGGACGGCGTTGAGTTCGCAAACCGGAAGAAAAGACAATTGCTGTATATTCGACGATCCAGTGCCCCAACCCGGCTACAAACTCTAACTATGCACATGCCTATGTTTGTAGCTGTTTGCACACAGTGAACACAAAATGCAGCAATTGGCCACGGTTTTTGCGACCGCGACATCCAAGTTTAGATAGGATATCAACGCGGGTAAAGCATTCTCTTTCTTTCCACCTTCTTCGGACAGACGTGCTTTTTATGCAGGTTCACCCTGACTTCACAAAAATGAAGATGTTGTCGACTGCTGTACAAACTTCTGCTGCTTGGACAATAATTTGTTCACAAGCCGCGGTTTGCGAGTTTGGATCTCGTGTAGAGAAAGTTAGTACTACTTTCGGACGCCCAACAATACGTGCCGGGAAAAACCACAAATCGGAGATGACCACAAAGCTGTATGTCTACTGTTCAGTGGTGCTATCTATACTGCTGTGCGGTAGTGAAATTCGAAAACGTTTTTCCGGTGGAACGTGCATTATCTAAGTCGTTTTCATCTGTAATGTTTAAGACGTATCCTGGAAGTTGAATGGTCGGATATGGTTTCAAACACTGAGGTAATGCAGCGAGCGAGCACGGACGGGATCTAATTGATGTTGACGCTCGATCAGTTTCGTTGGTTAGATCACGCCCATCTGATGGACGATTGTCGTACTCCAAAGCATCTGCTATACGGCGAACTGGAACTAGATAAGCGGGATCCTGGTGATAAAAAACTGAGATACCAGGATGTTATCGGGGAAAATATTTCGTAGTGTAACACTGATTTTAGATCCTAAAAAGAGTTGGCGCCGAACCGGACGGTCTGAAGGAAGACGATTTGGAAGGGCGTCCGTAAGTTCACTGAGTAATTATTGCGTGATCAAGAACGGAATCTGGCGGTACGGTAGAGAACCATCGGTGTCACAGGTCGTGGTGACATGTCCATATTGCCTAGCGATGTATGCGGCTGTTAATGTATTGGTCGTCTAGGATTAGTAAGTCACCAGCGTACCCATAGCACACCGTCGGCGAACAGACAGTGAGCAGGTAAAACTTAAGTAGATTATGACAGGTATATCCATTTTTTCGTTCAAATCGAACGATGACCATCGTCGTTCGGATCTTACCCGTCCTCAGAAACCTGGGTGTCCGTGACCTTCAATCTTTCATCAATCTTTCTTCAGCCTTGTTGGTGCACCGTATGGTGAATACTTTGTTTGTTTTCTTCTAGTCGAACCTTGAACTTCATTTCTTCATCTCAATCCTCTGTGGAGTGCAATAACGTGTATTCCCATACTGAACTAATTCCCGCACTATATTTTCAATATTTTTCTTCCCTGTTTATGATCTTACCGTTGGAGACTGTCAGTGTATTTTCCGAGATCGCGATTTCACTTTCGTACTAACCCAAAACGTTTAACGAGCATTGGCGGGTTGGACTATACGGTCTCACTCACATGCCTGCTGGTCCTATTCCTTTGACTTTACGCTGCATGCACTGTATGTGAGTGGAACTACAGGCGTTACATCGCAACCTGCCTGTGGCGAGTGTTATTCGCAAGCTTCCTTTGGCCTCTAGTACTGTGACAGACTGATCAAAAACGGACGCCGCTAACCGTTTGGCGTAGATAACTGCAATGTTGACCGGAAAGAGCACGCAGCTAGACTGAAAATTTACTGCATCCGAAGCGAAGCATTCCCATTTGACTCAACCTTTATTGACGAATGGTAGGGGATTTTGTTTTTTATACAGTTTGAACATCACCCATAACTGATCGCAGCTGTAACATTGCTATTGACTTTAAAGTCGACTCCTTTCAAAAACATGCACTACACTCGAGTTTCGCCCTCATTAGAGCTCGTCGCTAGTGCACACTCTCGTCACGATCTGGGCTAGAACTTCGATCACGATTTCATCGGGCGGCCGTGTTGACCACTACGCCATTGACATCACATTAGGCATGACCGAATTATCAAATGAGAACGCTCAACCACTTTTGCTTGCCTAATGTGAGGTTAATGGCGTAGTAGTCAACACGGCTGCCTCATAAAAGCGTGGCCGGAGTTCTAGTCTCGGCAGTGGCAAGATTATGCACTACTGACGAGCTCTAATGAGAGCGAAACTCGATTCTAGTGCTTCTTTTCGAAAGGGGCCGACTGAATGGTCTGTGCGAATGCAACAGCTGCAGTCTTCACTGTTTACAAAGTGATTACCACAGTTTTGTTATTTGGTCCCTTCTTAGCCAATTCCAACTGTACTTTAACTGAAAATTATTTGTGAACCCTTTATGAAGTGGGAACTGACCAACGTCATTTCACTGTTTAGACATAACAAGTTTGACTGCACAGGGTCACCGACGGATTTTAGTGAGCGCAGAAATGATTCCAGATATTAACTCCATAGTGTATTCGGCTGAATCACCGTTTTCCTGTAAAATGAAAAATGAACTAGTCACCTTGAGCGACTGAAGAGGCTCATACAAGCGAATAATACTGACACCGTTTCCAGATTAGTATATCTGTCGATGTCATAAGCCTGCCATTTCTCCACTTATCCCAAAGCTGATCGTTTTACGAAGTGGTTGTAAATGTTCTCAGTACAATAAACTATGTGATAAATACTGTGAATATACCCGGTTTAGTAATGAGAAGAAACGCGAAGCAAACGTACTCTTTTGGGGATTCCGAACGATCTATGCATTTTTCCAGTAACCCGATGGCTACATTTGCTTCCGTCAGTTGCGTACTGAACTTAATATACGTATTAAGCTCTTTCAGTAAGTGTGAGGGACTGTTTTTTATGCAGTTATTCATGACTACTTTACGGATTCTTGAACTTGTTATATAGTGTCCATTTTTCTCCTCATTAGTTTATTCCGGTTATGCATAAAAGCCAACGAAAACAACTAGGTGACTTGCTCATACAGTTCATGATTTAATATCCTTGTTATTTACCGGTTTCCGTATCGAAGACCTCAGTTGTATAAATCGACCTCCTGAGTGTTTTCCAAGATTAAAGAAATCCTTCGGACCTAGATAAAATAATTATACTGCTCGTGATAAATTTTTCTTGAACCTGGTTAATCATTATTCCGTGGCAAATATTTGGGTGAACAATTGAACTACTGCTTTTCTGAGTCATACTACAACCGTTCTTCAGCTCTCTTGCTTTACTGTGGGCTTTTGTCATCGGGTATGCTCACCTGTGTGTTTTAATTTTCAGTACTCCTTATTTCTGAGATGTGATAAACTAAACATAAGCCTATTCTCCGACGTTAAACACTCCGTGTGTATTGAGCTGATTGAGAACACTTAGACCACTACTAAACATAAACTAGAAGCCGATGGTTGCCAAAACTACGCACAGTCCTGAGTGCCAAAATAATCGCATAGTCTTCCATGTAGATCTCATTCGGAACTACATGTAGGCGCCAACAGTTAGGCAAAGTGTGAAAACCACTTTGAATGTGACGTTGGATTCTAAAAATAGTAGAATTTATTCAGTTTAAAGCACCTATAAATCAAATTATGTAAGCTAGACCAACTGATCAGGTGTCTCACAAAAATAATGCTGATTTTCTCTCATCGATTGTCATGTATGAGCAAAAAAACATCCTTTTCATGTCAGGTAATCGGTTGTATAGTCTACGTACGTGTGCATTGTTATAAACCAAACCACTTCTCATGTCACATAAAAAGCTATTGTGTCTATTTAACTCGCATGGTAAGTGTACGCAAATGAACAAATACCGATAACTGATGAGTAGTCGGGGAATTAGTTAATTTCAAATTGTACATCACTCACGATTGATCGCAGCTGTCGCATTCACATAGACTTTCCAGTCGGTCCCTTTCGAAAAGAAGCACTAGACTCGAGTTTCGCGATCAATTGTGAGTGATGCTCAATTTGAAATTAACCAAATCCCCGACTACTCATCAGTAATCTGAAATATCGCCTAGCAGTTTTAATGAGATCGGAGATTTCGACCTGTCTAGGAAGTCCTAATCGTGGGGTTATCGATTGGAGTTAACAGACAGTAACTGTGTCTCCATTTCGAGACGATCGGGCAACCTGATCAGTACTCACAAGCGAAAGTGGTTGAGTGTTCACATATGATAATTCGATCGTGCCTAACGTGAGGTCAATGGCGCAGTGGTTAGCACGGTTGCCTCATGAACAGCATGTCCGTGGTTCAAGTCCCGGTAGTGGCGATGATATGCACTACTGACGAGCTCTAATGAGAGCGAAACTCGAGTCTAGTGCTTCTTTTCGAAAGGGGCCGACTGGATTGCCTATGGGAATGCGACAGCTCTGATCAATTGTGGGTGATGTTCAATTTGAAAGACCGGTAAGTTTGTTTGTCTACTCCTAGTCAGTGGGCAGACACAATTGCTCATACAAATTTTCGAGTCATATCAAAGGATACGTAAGACTGTGCCTTAAGTGTGTTACTGCGATCCTCGGTAGGTTGACTCGCAGGGTTTTAGAAAACGAAGCGTGCTTTCGATAAAATCTCACCAGACTGTTAGAGTTATAAAGGCAAATAAAACCAAAAACGGTTACATGCGAAACTTGGTATAGGTCAAAATTCACACCATCTCAATTTTGTGTTTGCGGACGCCAGTTAGGTGGTATCTAGCTACATATCGGTCGGGTGAGTCAACTGATGGCCAAGGCATTTGAAACGATAGAACAGGATTACGTAATCAAATGGCATTGGCCTCCGCAGTGGCTAACGTCCGCTAGCAAACGAGTTTTGAGCGATTCGCTGAAATGCAGTAAATACTAGTGAGCGATCGACCTATGTTGACGTGAAGATCACCATCAGCCAGGTGACCCACAAGGGCAGTGGTGATTATTTTTCTCTTGTCTGTCCTAATTCATACTGGATGATGTCCCCTGGTTCTTCTAGACAAGTGCACTGAAGAATAATAACTACTTGAAAACAATTAATCGTATTGTTTCTTCAGTGTATGACATGTTTTTTTTTTTTTACAGAATACGAATCTGAAAAAGTTGGTTCCCTCGAACAGTTTGAACAAAACATTTAGAACACGAACACTGGTAGATGCGAGCATTTCGTATTGACTTGTCAGTACCAAATTCACAATATCATGGATGTTTTTTTTGTAGCAATCAACTAGTGTAGTGAAGATGAACGATCGTATTATACTACTCATACCGCGGCTGTTCAGTAGCAAGTGCAGAGCATATTACTTGACATCGTACAAGCCACAGGAAGAATGCCTGAAGGATCATCAAAGTGCAGCATCGCCCATGATGGTCCCTGCTACTTAAAGGAACTGAGCATTGACGTCTGTGGCAGCCGAGATGGTCTGAGGCCAAATATCGCATGCAAATGAGTGGTTTTGTGTCTGGTTTTGTTTAAATTCTTAAGCCATGTATTGCTTTGTCGATTAAACACCCCTTGTGCCATCCGCGTTTTTGGATCACAACACTTGAAGGGTGGATAATCAATAAGCGGGTCAGGGTAGGTCATTAAGTCCAGGGAAGGGTCAAGTTCACGAACAGTTGTTTCTGAACGCAGAGAGCTGGCTTGAGTCGGTTGATTGCGACTGCTTCGACAAACCGTAAGAATCTTGGGTTAGAATGACGTAGTAGGACTTTGAATGCACAAGCCGGATCGATAACGTGACCAGTGGTCAGGACGTGTCTAGCGACTAAGGAAACTGGCTGTTTACGTGTTTCAGCAACATTGCCGTTCTCCGGTAACACGGACTTCTGTACCCATTTACGTAAATGTTCTTTCATTCTGGAGCTCAAGCATCTCTCGGTTCTGTCTATGTAACTTTTTCCGCAGTTACATACAAATTAGTAAGTACAATGTGAAGTGGCACCGATAGGCTGATCTCCTTTAACTGAAGACACCAGTAACTTCTGAGTCCCAGTGATTACACGGAGTTCAGATGCACTGAAATTTCGCTTAATCGAGTTCCTCAACCGGTGTGTTGTTTGGTACACGATATAATCACCCTTAAAAGACAGCTCTGTGTAGACCTTTTTCTTTATAGTGACCACCTCTTCAGATGGTACTTTTTATCTACTGTGCCTATCTATGAACTTTCTGAGGTGATCATTTGAGTGTAGGACAGAAGCAATCAGAGCTAGCTTTTCCGCAAGACTGTCATGCGTACAGATTCGCCTTGTCCGTGTTAAAAACGTATTAAGTAATGTTCGTTCATTTTGGACCGATGTGAGTCGATAAGACGAATATCTAGAATATCAGCCGAAACTATTACTTTTCATTTTATCGATTTTCCATTAATATAAAAGCAGTGAGGTTTTTGAAGTCAAAACGCTAGAAATGCGAACTTATTCAGTGAGTCTGAATAAGGTTTCCTTGGGAAAAAAAGGTGAGTCTAACAATCATATGCTTCAGGAATCACGAACGGACCCATAAGCTGCATCCCGGATCGTTCGTCCTTATTTCTTAACGTTGCGGTTTCTCAGATGATCGGAATTGCCACTCCCCTAAAGTCCTGTGCATGACTTTCTGTAAAGAATTCCACTCAGAAGACACCTGAGTACTGTCAAAACATTTCGAAAACCGTCAAGTTAATATTTAAAATTTTCACGTACATATAAATGTACAAGTACACATGACCTGACAGTCTGTCATCATACTTTTTGTCGCATACATTTCCATCTCTCAGAACCGTTAAAGCAATGAGTAAATACTGTGGTTGCACAACAAAAATTTAGTTTCCTGCTTGACAGTAAGCAGCCTATCCATCTTAGTGACGTTTCAACCATTCTCAACAATCTCCATTTTTGCGTTCGTTGTTCAGTTAGTCCACTGTTCTGTTGATCTCGCTTCCAGTTCTATCATTGTGGTTTAGTTGTAACCACCGGTCAGTTGTAGTCGAATCTGATTGTGACCTACTGTAGATAGACATTTCATGCATCGATTGCAGCAACGCACTTACTGCAGTATAGCAGTGTTATTCGCTATGGAACTCCCGTCGCCCGGGGGATCACTAACAATCAACAAATAAAATTTAACAACTCCTCTGGTCAGAAAGCTCAGTATCACACCTATGGCACAGTCCTCAATATCCTCCCAAATGAGCCGGATGCGTGTGTGCTTTTATGAATACACGTTATATCATGTCTCGAAAACTGTGGTTTGTCTTGATGGGTTCCTGTTGGTCTCGTTTATTAGAGTTTAGTTAGACACAGTCTGACGAACAACCATTTCGTTCATCTGTTAGCTACCTTCTTACAGTCTTTTCCCATACAATCGTCTTGAATCTAATTAGGCAACACAGTGAGGTATCCGGGAATAATGAACAGGTCATGAAATAAAGACCACCCAACTCAACGGCACTGGCTTAATATTAAGCTTACAAGTAGTAGCGAATGACGAATTTGTGTGTAACGACACTGATAAATTGTTGAACTGCCACAACACAAGTAATCCTCATAAGTAAAGGAGATGATTGGGTAAGATAATTGGCTAGTATTACAATGGTAACGGACTCCGGATCTACATTTTCCACTCTCCATCTAATCATTTTGCTTGAAAATAAAAGTCATCAATGTAAACAATTACATTTTCTGCGGAAATGTACTGATCTAGATCAATATGGTTCATTTGCTTATCTTGGGTGAAGAATGACGAGATGTTTCCCACTGTTACATGATGCTGGTTGTGCCCACACAGACTTCAGTTTGAAACGACATTTGTAAAATTTATTTCAAGTTCACAAATTTTACAACTAGTTTTATTCTATTATAAGATCTGTTGAACTGATTACAGTTAAGCCGTGAACAAAAATGTTTCTTCGCCCAACAATCATTCAAATTTTCATACCTCTGATAATGAGAAATGCAGACTAATACAATCCTAGTTAGACAAAGTCAATATCAGTAACACATTACAGGTGACCAGACCATAATGACACATGAACGATCTTATACTAGCATACATTAAATAACGTTAAATAAACTGCGAATATGTTTGCATCACGCTTCTTTGTTGTGTGCGACAAGATTATGAGTAGTAGTCACATAAGAACCGATAACGGTTAATTGTATGACTCTAATCACGTTCAAATGTGCTATTAATTTCTCGTCCACAGTCAGCATCCGTAAATTTGTTGAAGATTAAGTAGCAAAATCAATATTAATTTGTCAAGTAATTAAGTCAGACGGCGAGTTTTAGTAAACAGTGCCTGTTCCGAGAATTTTATTAATGGACACATTGAATCGACAGCGCTATAAGTTAAACACCCATCAGCCGGAAAGAAGTTGGTCTATATGACGGTAAATTATAAGTGCGAGACGTTGCTTCAACTGGTGACTCGTAGAATAAATAACACAGTTGTACAGATATACAATGCGACACAAGTGAGAATCCTTTTTGGATCCAACCCAGTAGTTTACCTACAACTTAAAGGCACGCTGTCTAAACGTGTACCTGATACGAGACTGGACTGGAGAGGTTTCTTGACTGAAGTAAGTTTAACCAATCGGTATTCGCGCACAAGCTGCTACAGACGGAACTATGGTCATACTGGCACCAACCAATCATAGACGAGGGTCAGCTGCTGTTGAATGCGAATCTGTTTCAAACAATTAAGTTGCTAGGTGCAAAGTCGTGGAACAACACAGCAGCAAACTGATTAGATATCTCATTACGCCACAGTACCCTCATTTTCCATTTAGTATTTCCTGTGCAACAGGTTAAGTCGACCGCGCAGTAAGGCGCCTTTCTCAGAATATACGCAAACGCCTAACCAAGTGGCAGACTGAGGACGAGTGGAAGTCCATTCTGAGTCTAAGTCCGGATCACTTCGTTGATTCAAGGCACCAGGGGTGACCGGAAGTGACTTTACAATCGGCTTGTCACCAGACCAGTTGTCACTTCAAAAGAAGTCGAATTTCGTATTATGGTCCCCTGGAAGTGATTAGAATTCGATAGGACAATCTAGTTGTGCGATCAGAAAATGTTTCCCAGATCGTATCGTCACAGTAGCATCAATTAGTCACTTGAAACCTCCGGAGGCCAGTTTGCTCACCTAATTGCCCTCCAGTTCAGAATCGTTTGACGTAATCACTTGATAAATTGCTTATCACTTTGTTCGCTTGACAACCGTGAAGATGTAAAATGTGTAATTGCCCCGAAGACGAGCAACCGGAAGCAGACTGTCCACAAAACCACCCTTTACTTCTGAGGAACTCACGAAAGGAATCGAAATGCTACGTACATTTCTAGTCTGACAAATGTCACACTATTTTCACACTACTTTTTTCAGGTAAGTAATCAAGTGTTAATAGAAATGATCGTCGGAACAACCGGAAGGTTGCGTAACGAAAAGAAACTATGCGCACATTAGCCTAAATCAGAAAACTGAGGAAATATATTTATAGGCATCCACTTGAAACTGACACATAGGAAGACATAGTTACTGCTAAATCAAAATCAAGCTGGTTTATGACTAGAGTATTTTAATAACGCCAAAATGAACTCCAAGTTAAAAGAGAATGGAAGAAATGAGTAGGATGAAAAACCAGAGGTTAGAAACAGTCTAACTCTTTAGAATCAGCCCTTTAATTCACAATAAATAAAGTATAGCACATGAAACACCGGAGTAAACCATCAACCATGCTCCACACTTAGATATTCGTTTTGTGCAAAACAGTTGGAAGCAGCACTAGACAGACGAGGCTTGTAACCTCATGATTGTCACACGCAGATACTTAGCGGATAGACGAAACTAGACATGCCGCTTTCAAATCGAAGATATTATGGCAATTCAAATATATATTGAGGTGTGAAGCTGAATTATTTGTGGTGCTCAGCAGTATTTTTATCTTGACCAAGATTGAAAAGTGAGTTTAGAGAGGGATGATTGTTTAGAAGCCGGTGGGAAAGAAATTTAACCTACACACAATTGAAGATATATTTAAGCATCCATCACGAACACAGTTTCCAATTACTGACTGTCGCACACATTGAAATGTGCACTTTACCATTTCGTAATACGACGAACCAGAGATAAAATTAACGTGCCACTAATTAGAGTTAACTGACTGGCAGGCATGAAGAGGTGAAGACGACCTACAGACACGCATGATAGGTAGCACGGAATTGTCTTCACAAGGTGCAAATCGACAATCACCATCGTGTTGCGTGTGCAACAAAGTCAGCATGTTGCGTGAATGTCTTGGCGAACGGTACAGAAAAGCATTTGTTCTACGATTGATAATCTCTCGGAAGAGCTAACTGTATTGGTTCACTGAACTGGATTTTACTAGTAGCCCAGTTCATCACCTTTCGTTGTGCATACTTGGTTATTTATTATTACTACATGCACAACGTTTTCGTATTTATCTTGGTGCGTCTCCTTAAAAGGAACATTTCAGCAAGCATTACTAATAACAAAGTAAACGTTTCAGGAATGACAAGGTCACATTTGCTAGCTCATGGTAGTGGAAAAGAATGTATATAATCTAGAAAAATGAAGCATTTCTGTATCCCAGACTGAGTCAGTAAAATTCTGGTGAGTACGATAATATCTCGACTTTTTCGTATTGTGGTAAGTCATAATGAAACAACCTCATCGATCGCTCAACATTTGCTAGCATATCAACCTCAACCACTTCTTCTGCCCATTGCCGTGAGATTTCTGAGAAGTAAACTACGCATATCTTGTTGCTCATCCGTGCGGTCGGTATGCAGCGGACTCCCTAGTCTCGGTAGTGCTTTTGATTAGTCATCTCAAATCACCTTGCACTTTGGTTTCCTTGATTGGTTGAAGTTTCAGAGGTTTCCCTATTGTCAGTAGATGCGTACACGCCCTTCTCCCCCAGATTCTCTTAGCTGAACTGTGAAACATGGTTTTGCTAAGAGTAGCATCAATTACGGATCACCTACAGGTAACTGTACCCGTTTGAACAATTGGTTTTCTATTTTGACCGTTTGTTCCGCAATACAATTCGACTGATTGTAGTATGACTGAATCCTCACTCTTGGACAAACGTGGTGAATTCCACGCCAATGAACTGAGATTCACTGTCTGAGAAAAAGGTTCCAGACAAGCCGTATTACGCTAATTGGTCACGAGATTTATAAGCGCTGGAATTAATACAGTTCAGTCATTCCAACCCGTAGAAATCTTTGAACTAACCTCTTGTAACCAAATACTGTTTACTAATATATATATAAAGGTGTTCGCAGTTATTTTTTGCTAGGATCTTTGAGGACTTTGGCACATCAGCATCCTTTCTGTGGTTTCCCTGGTTTGTATGTGGTATCTTACAAACCCTAATATCTGAGAGCCACAGAAGAGCTTCTTTGCCATCCGGAAGCCGGTGCTCACTTTCGTATACTCTCCAACAATTTTCATTGGAAACTGAAATTCTTTCCAATTTCAGTATCAGGCCATCTTTCCGAATTAATTGATCACTACCGCTAAAAAATACTGTTAATTTCTCTGACAACTCGTTCTTATCGTCTGTCCATAAGTTTTCAGTTGTTTCAGCCAGTCGTTATAACGTGACTTTGTTTCTTCGAGGTTTACTATTAGGGTGACTTCCACCATATTGTAGTCTGTTAGAATACAGCTCTTCTAAAGCAGAACCTTTTGCCAAAAGCTTTGGACAGCGCTTCAAATGGGTGCTTCTGAGCCTCCGGCCGACAGATTAATTGGTTGTCAAAGTTTTGTAACCTGATCATAATCCTCTGAAGCTTGCTAGATTCGGTGGATAACGGTTTCCTCAGCTTTGAAACTAACGCTTTTTGGTGAGTGCGAACTATTATCTTCCAACCGAAATTATAAGTGTTGATGACAAGTTCCAGGGTGAATATCATCGTTATAATTTCCTTCTCAAATTGCGAACAGTTCCAAACCATCGGCGAAAGACTTCCATGTCAGTAGACTATCGACCTTGCGTTTTGTATAATACCGCTCCCAGGCCAATTTCTCTGTCATTACGTTGACTGACCAAAGGTAGTGCTTACTTGTAGTAGTTCAGTTAATGGTACTTGGTAATCAATCGTTTATTTTATTTAGTATCGTCTGTTGTTCTTTCTCCTGATTTCATGATACCACTTCAAGAGTTACCGTGTGGATAGAGTGTATCATGGTGGACAAGTTTGAAATGAATCAGCTGAAATGCTTAACCACACCGTTTAGTCGTTCTGTTGCTTTCAAATCCTAAGAAGGTGGCATCAGGATGGGGCCCATTTTAAGTCCACTTGACGTTAACAAATGCCCAAAAGAGTAACCCGTTTATCTTTAAATGCCACTTTGTGAATTCCTCGATCGATGCCTTCAGATTTCGTTCACAATCCTGCAAAAATTTTCCGGAAATTAACGTATCATCTAAAACGGGTGGATCCCTTCCATTTGTCAAGCGCCCTCATTAAACGTTTCTTAACTATTTCGATGGACTCTTTCATTATCTTTTAGACTATATACACCTTTCAGTTATGCGATCAAGACGTTCGATTCCATTCCACCAGACTCAGTAACCAGATCGGCACAAGCGTTCCCTTCACTTTTGTTCCTAATACACTATACTACTGAGTTTTATCCAGACGAAGGGCTTTGTCTTCCAGACTATCCAGCGCAGTGTTCTTTAAGGAGACCCATTATCATCCTTGTCATTTATTATGGATCCATCGAGGCCTGATCTTGACTATCAGTTCCGCGTTACTATGGTCACCGGTTTTACTTACAAGAATGATCTCACTCTCCTGATGGGAAATTCAAAACGTTTCGATCACAAGCTTGCAGCCACATCCAGTGCGCTAGAGATAAACAAATTGCAAATTAACGCTTGAAAACGAAGCTCATGGTCATTCGCAGCGATAATCAACAGACCACAACTGTCATTGAGGAATCCATTCAATTTGGTCCGGACATTACTCACTCGTTGTGTCTGACGAGGAATCGCTTTCATACGAAAAAGCCAACGACTGGACTAATCACAGACCGTAATTACGTACGAAGCTGGATGAAACCAGCTAAATGCATCTGAAGACACAAAAACGAGTCTATTTCCTGGGATGGCAGAGTCAAGTCTACCGAACTTTTTTTCAAGAATGTAAACTATTTAGCCCACTAATTTTCCGGCACCTCAAAAACATGCCAATCAACTTACCGTACGCCTCCGATTCGCCTCGGTGGATTGAGAATTACGACACAAGTTACAACCAGTCCAAGTTCGTAAAACTCATGAGCGATGAGACTGCTCTGCAGCCAACACCTAGTCATGTGGGATATGATCAGGAAGGAGTCATTCGGTCCCTTCGCGATAGATAACAGTACCTGGGAACGTGTTAAAGGTGTTGGAGTAATGAACAAAGAAGCAGCACGTGCAGGTCGGTGGACAAATTCCGCCATATGCTGAACCGCTGTAGCCTGTTGTCCATCATCCAGGCAACTGTTTGCTCTGTTCGGATCAGATCTTTCATTTGTGCTAACCAGCTTCGATACAATCCTCTACGGACAAACGTCCAGAACTCAGGAGGCGGCCACTCAGTTGTCTACTACGGTAACTGGGATAAGTCAGCGTCTCGCTCATGTTCTTCCGTCGTTCTCAATCGCACGTCGCGTATAATGCTCGGCGCAAACGTATGACTAAGAACCTACAGAAAAGACAATGTTATCTCAGTTATGCAGTAGAAGAGCACCTACTAGTGCCAACGACAACCTCGTTACTCAAGCCTCAGGCGATCACAATTGTTAACGAGAAGTCTATGGTACTGTCAAACTTAGGTATTATGGGACAGATTTCCTCAATGCTGTTATTACATCGGTCTCCAACACTGTGCTTTCCAGCGTTCTCACTCTCCTTTAACTATTACGTACTGTGGAACCGTTCGCCTTTCTGTTCATAATAAATGGAACTGCCCAATTATGCAACCACCAATATTTGCCTACTAACCATTCTCAGTTATTTGGGACTTATTACATCTTAATGCAGGTGACTTTTGATATTGATCGTTGCAGTTGTCTACCAGAACCCTCACTATGAAAATGAGGTTTAGTACTCCCGATACGTGAGCTTTGACTGTGTTAACACCCCGATGTCTTGAGGGGCCACTGTGTTCGAGAGAACTTCTATACCGGTTTGCTGTCTTTAACATGTCCAACTGCGGTATCGTCTGGCTATGCCACTCTGATTGTGGAGACGCACCATTTTAGCCTTGAACTCTGACCACTAATCACTATTCGCAAGGGAATGTGGCTGTGCGTTCAGATGAGATAATTCAATCGTGACAAATGTGAAGTCATTCCTGTGGTGATTAACACGGTTACCTTACGAAAGCATAGCCGAAGTTATGGTTCGAGTCGTTTCAAAGATGTGCACTGCTGAAGAGCTGTAACAAAACGGTAGCTCGAGTATAACGCTTCTTTTTGAAAGGAGGTGGCCGGCAGGTTCACGTAACTGCCAGATCCGTATGAATAAAGTTCAATTCATTGCAACGAACTGTTGAGACTTGCAGCTGACGAGCAGAACTGTAGAGATTATGATGTGAAGAGATTTTCAACTAGTGTGATGCCAACCATATGTGCTATGAATTGCCAGGATGTTAACAATCAGGATTATGAACGAGTGGAAAAGATTGCATGTTTTCTACAAAGAACAAATGAGGAACTTCCCATCCACCCACTTGTCTCGATCTAACCTGTGCACACGCAGTGCCCCAGAAGGGTAGTCTACGCTTATAAAATAGCTGTAGGGTCATTGAATACGTGGACGAAATAAGGACCATACTTGCAAATATAGTGACTGTTCGAGGTCTTACTTCAAAACGTTCTCCTTTCGGATGGTTAATGTACGTCACAAGAAGGTGGTTGTGAAATGGACAATGAAATGCAAAACTTGAAAAGATTCCGATTTGGCTCATTAGGTAATTAGCCAGTTTATGAGGATTTTAGAAAGGAAAATTCAGCCACTGGATGTTGAAAATAGTTAACTCAATAGGTAGAGTGGTAGTAGCTCACACCATAAGAGATAAACGCGGAAATCTTAACGATCATGGACGAAAAGATTCTCAATGGCGAACACACTGTACAGACTTAGGTCTTCTTCAGGGTTCAGAACGGTTTTTCAGCGGAAGCCATGCCAGTGAGAAGAGCACAGGAAAGATAGTTCCATGACTAACCGAAATACATCAGCAGTTGATATAAACCACAAAGTTATGTGCATGTCCAATTCACCGATAGACAAGTACAGCGGAATCCAGGGTTTACTTACCTAAGCGCGTCCGAAGGAATTATCCTGGGATATGGGTATTAGAGTTGATAGTGACAGCAGCTCGGAAAACCATGATTCGCCCGAGTATGAAGTGTCAACTGGATGACCGCAAAGTTTACATTAAGACTATGTGGCACACAAAAACACGCTAAGCGAAACGAACAGGCTGGCCTTGTATACGGACAACGCTGTGTAGTACAAACGGTGACTAGCAGATTTTCAACCTGTCTACACACTACCGTGATGCGTGCTCCCAACCGATTTCAATTTGATTAACTGAGCACAAAACCAGTTAAGATGTTTACAGCAGTACGATTCTGAAGCCAACATTTTGTAAGTAAGAAGGACTTGCATAAATCGTCAACATGTAAACGAGCGGAATCAGTTATACCGATCGGCGGTGATACCAAAAACCATCGAAAATAGATCAATTTAACCCGCCTTCCAAGTGAAACAATTGGGATAACTAAAGCATCAGCTTTTGACTTTTTTGTTTGAAGCACCACGTCTCGGAAAAAACCGAGCAAGCGAACGACTGTTAGCGTGCTAAACAGATAATTTCAACACTGTGATGTTCGACAGTAACAACCTATTAATAGCATATACAACCGACGTTCAGAGCGCATCCGCTAAGCACCGCGTATGTTCAGACATGTGGTATCTGTCTGTAGACCATTGATCCACAAGTTGACAGCGTGATACGCAGGCTATGGACGACCTTGTCAATCATGAGAGGTAGGAGGATCGATTGAAAATGACGTAGTTATGTTCCCAGTTGTTGTGCCGAATAACAGCTTATTTTATGGACGCTAGCAAAAGTATTTTGTGTTGCACAAACTAAAATAACAAAAGAAACATAGGAGGCTACGACTGAACTAACGTGGTGACCGTTATCCTGAACTCTTTGAAGTGCCAGTATTCAACTCTTTCCTTCATCAAGACACAATACACAAGCAATGCCTCTATTTGAGATTGCTCTATTCACAAGATTTTTCATCTACAAGACACAAACAACTATGTCGGCTCTAATCGATAAACCGGCGACTTCAACTGGTTGAAATCTCTCCGGACCACCGACAGAAGTTAACTGGAATTACACTACCATTAGGCTTGTTCCAGGCTAATCGGTTCACATCATCAGAACTGCCCACTACTTGACGTCTGTTTGCTGTCTAGCACCTACACCTACGCACACTAATCAAGATGTTTTGCTCACAATTGCATTTTCAACAGGATGACTATACAGTCTGTGTTGTGATTCCTCACCTGTACGCTAAACGCCTTAGACTCTTACACCGTTCCACCGAGCTTTTTATCCAGCTAATTACACGATACGGAAAAATCCCTATTCATCATGTGGCTAGTGATAGATTTTCTCACGACATACTTTCTCGCTAGTTACATCAACCACACTGTATACAGAATAGGTGGTTTACGAGATGGATCCATTTCTCACACTCTCATCAGTGGTACAACGTATGATATGGACATAAAAAATACTCATGCAAAAAATGCAAACTGCGAACCAAAAAACGTGTTCCGCGTCTGCATGCGTATTACGACTACGGCAGCCTCAGCTTCACAGGAATGGCTATATACAGACAACAAGCACTCTTTGTTTGTTAAACGAAGAAATAGTTGTCATTAAACTACTGCCGGTTCTTTAGTTTGTTTTTCCTCTACCGTTTTGGCCATCTTC
The DNA here is from genome assembly GCA_013368495.1 of Paragonimus heterotremus. Taxonomy (NCBI): domain Eukaryota; kingdom Metazoa; phylum Platyhelminthes; class Trematoda; order Plagiorchiida; family Troglotrematidae; genus Paragonimus; species Paragonimus heterotremus. The sequence goes on from LUCH01007346.1 coordinate 24,658, forward strand.
ATTCGTATAGAGTAGTCCCCCCCCCCCAAAAAAAAGCATCACTCTCTTAGACAGACCACTGTTTCATCCCCATAGATCTTTCATGGGAATTTTGGACCCAGAGCGGACAAACACAAAGAACCACAGTTCTGTCTCATTCTAAGAAGACCCTGATCTCTATCACAACCCCATCCCTTGAAAGCCGAAGTTTAAGGTAAGTGAGACAGGACTACCGAATCGTTCCACACTTAGTCTGGGTTGACCGACCCCACTAGAATTTCTCCTTCATCGGTATTGCATAGGCAAACTCCGCTGTTAGCCTGCTACATTTCAAGCCACGAATCACCTGACTACCAAGATATTAAATTATATATTGCCTGTAAGTATATAGTGCTTTAATTTCATTTCACATGCCCAGTGCGATCCCTAATTCCCGTCTGACGTATCACTGATGAGGTTCGCACAAACAGTACTGAGCAGAAGAGAATGCGCCTGCAAACCGGCTTGTTACTCTATATTAAACGCAATGTAGTGAGCAGAAAACTACGCTTATTCGCCTACAGAAGAGACTAATTTTGGTCGATGGTCTCGTATGTGCATTTGTGTACTCTCGTAAAACACCGGCCCCTCCTCTCTCAAACTTGGATCATGGTAAGCTGTCGTCTTTTGTTCCTTCAGCTTCGATCGTTTACGATATGCTGAATGTTTTGCTCGGTTTTCCAGTCTAAATTTAAACCTCTGTTTTCTCCTAATTCAACATAGGTTCATCATTAAATATTCTTATAGTGAAATTCTCTTTGCCTTATATTTTCAATATCCCTCATCATAACTTTCGCCTTACCATTGGAGTCTACCTATCTTCTGTGTCCGAGAAACGAGGGTTCCACCGTCATATTAGCTTAACATCCGGCTGCCCAACATTGGCCGGCTGGACGAAAAACGTCTTCATTTACACGCCTTCCAGTCTTATTCCTTCGAGTGCGGGTGAAACCGAGTGATACAACGATAAACACTTTTGGCAGTTTATTTGCGCCAGCGTCCCTAGGTTTCGGTCAGTGCGACAGGGTAATCCGAAACCCTTTTCAGATCAATTGATGAACTGATTGGATGCATAAAATCTCTGTTTAACTTAAAATGACATCTACTACGACTGCCACCCAAGAGACTGGCCCACGATATGCAATAAAAGCTTTCATAATCCAATAACCTATCGGGAAAAGTTAAAGATATGCTGAGTTCACCGACAATCACTTAGGCCAGCAGAGAGATATTTGACGAATGGCAGTCTATCGTTGAGGCTAGGTAGCCAGATGTCATCCGGAATCTGTACGTGACCGTAACCTGGCAAAATAAGGCACTCTACGGCTGTACACAGCCTTCCCGACCCATACTGCTACCTTGACGAGGTGGTCGGGCTTGTGTACTGTT
>LUCH01007347.1:0-15795 GCA_013368495.1 Paragonimus heterotremus
TCTAGACTGTTAGTGGACTATGGTCGAGTACATACCCATTTGTCCGCTACACATCTCTGGTGAGTTCGACGAACATCACTATATTGAATAACGTCAGTCGTCTTTAGTGGAGTATGGCTACACGAATTCACATGAAGCGGTAAATTTGGTAGCATTGATTGTGTTAAAGTAACTTCCCGCCAATGAGAAAAGTAGTGGTCAGCAAAAGTCCCTAGTATTGATGTATAACATGCCCTTCGTTTGTGAACACTATAGTACATACTGTCGGGAATCGAAGGACAGGTCTCAACACCAAAAATACACCGGAACAGAATCAATTGTTGGAAACGTGTAAACGCACACTATGGGACGTGTCACTAGGACAAATGACGAACTGCTGCCCAGTAAGTGCGGATACACGTCAGCCACGTAAATTGGTGTTCGCGTTCGTTGTACAATAGTTTAACGAAACTTACAATGGGTTTCATGCAATCAATAACTTCACATGCCAAGCGCCTTTTGTGGTAACTACAGTACTTTCTTACCGGTGAACCATAACAGCGTGCTCGTATGCGCTCCCAAGGTTCGTTTAGATAGTTTCAACTTAAGCGTATGAAACGGTAGCCACAATCTATGACATGTGGCCTGATGTTAGCACTTGATCTGAGCATGAACCTGTTAGACGAACCGGTGTCCTGATTTTGTTAATCATCACATGACAGAATAACTGCACGGTGAATGTCCTATGACACTACGGTCAGTGGGACGGAAAATATTTTCCAGGATGAATACCACATACCCTTGTCTAAAGTATAACTAACGTGATCGATCACCACTCGGTCTAGAATAGACAATTACACTGCACCACGCACGACAATGGGGCAAAACATCGGGGCCGAGCTATTTCTTGGTTTGAAAACAGTTAAACACGTACTGTGTGTGTGTGTGTGTGTGTTATCTTCCATCTGGACGACTAGTGTCCTAGGCAAAAGCCAACAAGGCAATGCACCAAAGCTGGATCGCCAATACAGTTCGAACGTAAACTAAATTTGGAGTTTGGAAAAAAAATCATAAAATTTTGTGGGCAGAAAAAGACCACGGTCGAACTGGATAAATATATGTGAATTACAACCAAATAAACCACCGGTTTTCACGGATGTGTTTGCCCACACCTTCGTTCTCCTTAAATTAACCATCAAGAAGTGCAAATCACAGCAAACCTTTCTTGTTAAAGTACATCTTCAATGGAGTAGGTTAAGTATTGGTAACCTAAATAAAATGCATCTGGGATGAAAACCATCAAAGGAGTCGCAGGTCGTAATATCAAGAACTATGCGTAAAGTTTTCTCATGGGTATTAGATTAACAGAACAGCCCATACAATGTTAATGCGAACAATCGTTCCACTCGAATTGCAAGATTGAGATAAAAGCTACAATGCTATTGTGATGAACCAACAATCAACAGTAACTATGCAAGATTCTGATCAGGCATACTAATAGGCACTGCAGGACCATGCAGAAGGAGAATAACGTGGAGTATAGGATATATTAAAGTTGCTTAATACTCTGACCCTCAAAAATGCACCTTTAAAATTGATTGTAACCATGCTGTGTCAAAAGCGTGTTAGGAAAAGCTGCTACCTGGCCGCCTTGAGGACCATTAAACTGAACATAAATAACATCATCCTGACAGGATCTAACACAAGTAAGTTCATCGACGGAAATAGTCATCACAGATTGGATGTGTTGTAACTGGGTGTACGATCTACGAGCGCGTAAAGGGAATAACGGTTAACGATACGGCGGATAGCAGAACGACGGAGTATGCACGGTCAGTTAGTCTCTTCCCGGCCAACTCATCCACCCAAGGCTACAGCATGAACACAGGGAAATGACTGGCTTCCAAACAAAACTTCTCTATGTCGCTCAGTCGTAAACAACATGGTCAGAAACACGTTCGTATTGGCAGAGTTTGTGACTAGCAACAAAGCAAGGTCAAAAGAATGGACCAGACAAAAGTTCAGAGTAACCGTGTAGTCAGGATGACAACTACAGTTATCACGACGGCTGAAGCTAGCCAGCGCAGATTCTACTTACCCGATTTTAAATTGTCTAATTTGCACAAAAGGTGACTCTGTGTCATACAGCGTATCACTCAGGTCTGGGCACTTTGACAGTATCTTAGCCCACACACAACCATGAATAGTCACAACACAAGTAACTCCATACTGCATCGGCCGTCTCGCAGTATAAACCGGGTCGCCCTATCTGATGATGATGATGACAACTCCCATCAGGTGGGACTAGCCTGAATCGGTATCGACGTGGTTTTTTGCGTTCATCGACCTAGAAAACGAACAGTAGCTATAAACAACTTCTCATTGGTTTAAGTTATTACAACATAAACGTGGTCAACAAATCCTGATTTCTTAACTGTCTTTGTCGGATGGGTCTGAGATGAACACCACACAACTCATTAATACATCTTTTGCATGTTGACAACCAGTATAAGACATTATGATTACCGCATACAATTTGTTTAAGGCCAAATTGAGCACATTTGCCTAGTTTACTGCAAGAAATCAAAAGGTATGTCAAGGGCGCTGTTTTCTGTGGAAAAAAACCTTATTCAATAGTTCTATTGAAAACTAGGAGCACTGGAGGATAGGCCGAATTGATAACGAAAAGGTGATGACCACTGCTCCGTCCGGGTTCACGACAAGGACGTGCTTTCCACGTAATTAGTCGTAAGTCTATAAAAGCAAATGAACGGTCTCAATAAGTCACATACCTCATATTTCGAAACACCAGCCTCAAATGCGATGAACGCTTCGGTTGCAACTGTGGATAATCCACAACCAGGAATAACACGATCGCGCGGCCAAATACGCCACCTAATACACTGTGTCTGCAGTTCCACAATAACTTCACGAACAATCTCATTATCATCACGGTGCAAACGACGAGATGGAACACGTTCCGCGATCTCAAATTAGGCAACCGTAACATGATCCACCACAAGTTACCTTATACCTATATACGATAATGAAACTGGTAATGTTGGATAAGCGAGATTCTTTACAGTGGAATGGGCATGCTTCCAAACGAAACTCAAGAAAACAGCCGTTTGCTTTCCATTCCTCAAAACATTCTAAGCAATCCACTAAACCTCATACTGCTCAAAGTAAGTCTCAGAGTCACAATCAGAGGGACGCACTCCAATAAAGTTTAAGTAGGACAACCCGAGAAAAAATCGCAAATCGACAGCCTAAACAACCGAATCAAACCTAGTACAGAAATGGGTGTACAAGCAGAAAACTTACACAACAATACAAGCACATTTATTCCATTATGTGAAGGCCGCACATATGTACATAACAAATGCATGACTATTTCAGTCTAGCACTTTCATAGTCATTGCTCACGTTAACGGAATCGTGCTGTCTTTTAACTAAAACATCAGCCAAGTTCCGATCGCGGTCATACGGCAGGTTAACAAACGGACCATTTACAAGAATCAAATCATCCAATGACAGTTATCAGGTTACGTTCATAGTGAATACAATGCCCCAATAGCCAATTATAACAGATGGGCACTGTACTCAAATCAGCCGTTTCCGATGATGAAACATCGTGCTACCCGAGTGTCGGCTGGAAAAACGAGCGATGTAACTGTACAATTGATTTATTTCTGTGTACAATTGGTAGGTTAACAAAGCGTTTGCGCCATTTCACAACAATTGTTTGGCGAGATGTGTTCAGCAAGGGCAATAGCATTGACCAACAGTGTTGTTTCGCGTGGTGACCGAGCAGTCAGCCAGATTCGTCCGTTAGCTCCCATACAGACTTCAAACGGATAGTTCTGGGAAGAAAAGAATGGCACAGGTAAGCCGGTTTATTCGATCGTCACATTTTTGAAAACGTACAGAGAATTGTCTAACTTGACAACTACACAATATTTCTTAGTATCCAAATCAGACCTCACACTCCGCTACGAATTTTGCTTCTATTAAGAATGCAGAGTGTTAGAACCTTCTATTTAGAAAACAATAGGTCAAGTTCACTTTGTATTGATGATAAGCCAATTAGCCATAACTTCACTAGGATCAGCACGATCCATATTATAGGCCCCTGCAAACTGTTGATTGGGGGTCAGAAAGTTGGCGCACCTTAAAATAAATGACTGTGTGAAAGAATCCATACAGTCGATCCATCTGGTGATGGGATAAACATGAATATGTGGGTAAAACGTCAAGCCAGAAGGTGCATTACAATCCAAACAGACGTTGGCAAAGTGCATCGGAGCGTCTGAGCCCGCACGCACGTAACAGAGCGGGTACCAAAAACGAATAACGCAGTGTTCAGCTCGCACCGACCAGACAACTTGCGTACTGTGCGAAGTTGCTGCAGTTTTGCGTGTGCAGTGACGAACGGATCTGCTTTCCTAGAGTAAATAAAGCTAACTGTCGGTGACATTAGCATTTTCAAAGACATCGTTTAGTGACATCTTATGAAAACCAGTCAATCAATCAGTCACCAGTACTCACTCGATCAGAGATACGTTCAGCATTAGTTACCTCAGCAATAATACCGGTCGGTAAGAGCCAACAATTCACCAATTCAACTGGTACATGAACAGGTACGCAATATAAGATGATGGTATTTCAGTTTATGCATAAATTGATATCCGATTAACCATAAAAAATGAGTTGGTGAACAATGATCACACTTCAGAAGGTTTATTACAGCATTTTTCAGCAAGAATGATAGGAAATTTCATGGTGATAATGCTCCAATCAGCCGGTGGATTTCTGTGAGGAGTTTTAGGTCACTTTGAAACAGCGACCTTCTCAATCATTTAGTCTTAGCTTCCCGGCTTTTTGAGATTTCCCTCATAAAATGGTTCTCAAGAGGACAAAACTAACGACGCTTTCGAACGCATGGCGATAGATAAACTAAGAACACAGCGAGACACATATTAACAAAACACGATTCAGGCCGATACTATTCACCAAAGGTTTATGAACCCAGTGGCAACACGTGGGAACGAAAACCCGTCTTGCGTATCCTTTCTATACAACTCTGCAAGGTGTTCTAGTTATGGTGTGCAGCCGGGTGAAGTGGTCCATCACACACACAACACAGATTACAATAACTCGAAGAAAGAGCGATGTTCAACCTGATCACGCAGACAATCGAGGCCAAGAGAGCTAAGAACTTCTTGTTTGTTCCGCGCAAGCGGAACAATACTAACTGCCTTCGTTCAACTTCTTGTCCAAAATGGCACACTACTTATTAACGATTCAAAGCAGAACAGACAGATAGCTGAAAGAGGAAAATGCAACGATACCTTATTGACAAAGAGAAAACGGAAGAACAGATCAGCACAGAATTCTTCTAGAAACATTAGAAGCAGAAAGACACGTACAACAAATCAAGCAACAATGAGCACAGACCGAGATGGCTTCGAAATGCTGATCGTGAATCGGAATATTTAACAAGCCTAGAATGAAACAAGCATTCAACCATGAAGAGGCCGTGTTAAAAACACCAATCAGTCCCAGTTAGACAAGTAAAGTCGGTTGGTGCGATTGAGACGGTTGCTACTCGCCACTACTCGGTGTTCAAGCACAGTTGTCTCCTATTTTCTTTTTTCCGGTACTTTCAGTCTCATACTGCCAGTCCCATTAAGGTTATTGGTGAACATTACTCAAAAATGTACGGCTTCGTTCAAGAGGTTCACTGAATTATAATTCTCGGGTCCTGCTGATCAGTGTCAGTATTTCCGAGCATCTTGCTACAACCTTACCAACGACACATCACGTTTCTAATGACGTCATTCGAAAAGAGATCTTTGAGCAGTCGGTCAGCCTGAATGACAGGTCATTCAGCAAAACAGCTAAACAGTGGCACAGGAAGAGCACAAAGAGCACCGCGAAGTGAAACACACTTTGGCGAGCAGCTTTAACAATGGGAATTTCTCCTGATCTGATAGACGCCGAACTAGATCCGGAGAGCAATGGAGCATGACTCCACCGGCCATCCCGCCAGCATTTCCCACGGTACCCGGCTCGTGTCGACCGAGGATACCCATACCCGAAGCACGTCCAGCCTCATCCACACAAGACAGTTCTATTTCAAGGTCTGCAAGAAAGTGTATAGAAAGGCGGGAGAAAAATAACGAATAACAACAGACTAAGTTTAAGGTAAGAGACTGATGAAGAGAGTAACAACGTCAGTTTGAACAAGGCCTAACAGATGGTTGCGTGACGAAAACCAAACTGCTGAGAGGGCAAGTTCGGTTAACACCTTACACACCATAACACGTCCGTTGCCAGGTTACACAGAATATCACACACAAGTTAGATACCATCAAGCTGTCCGGAGACAAATAGGCGCAGTTGACGTGACCGCGACTCCAATCCGGGAGTTAGAAGTCGTTATCAGTCACCATGCGTATAAAACATGCAGACATTCCCAGCTGTAGCGTGTACCTATTAACAAACCATCCCTAAAAACTTGCAGAAAATTTTTCAAGATTCATCATACTTATGTAGAATGTGTACTACCAGCAGGAGCGTGACCAGCATGCAAACACTAATATGGAGCACTAACAAGGAAACTGTAGGCAGATCTGATGAGAACATACGGTGTCCGTGCACGTGCACATGGTCAGCAGAGGTTAAATTGAACCTGGGTCGTCCAGCTATCAACGTACCTATAAAGCTAGCGACCAAGGTAAAATCACCTCAAGAGATGATTGTACTACCTTGAGCAAGTCAATCGTCGATAGAATTGATAAATCTAATGAACTAAAAATTGTCGCTGATCGTTCAAGCGAGGCTCATCGCCTTGGCTCGTTCTAGACCTCGTACATACCGCATCAACGCTTAATCGAGTGCTTCAACGCGAATGAACAGGTGGTGTCCTTGACAAATCTGAAACCCGCAAAAACTCATGGTGTATGCTTAATATGTAATGCAACACTCGAGTGCTACCGTGTAACTCAAATACGTACCTTATGAGCATGGCCACTTGAATCTCTCGGATTCAAGTTCATTTATCTCTACCTTCCTTGCAAAACTGCTGTGAAGTCATTTCCTTTGGTGTTCAATGTCGCTTGCTGTCTTCACAATGTTCATTTTAAACAGGCTTATCCCTAATGTGTAAGATCTGCGGTTAGGTTTACAGCCGTTGGAGTTGTCTAAAACTGCGCGCTAAAGCAACTTTGAGATGTCAGTCCATTGAGAAAGGTGATATCGTTATCCACAAAACACGATGTGCCTGCACACACACACACACACAACAGTGTGGTATAACCCCAGGAACAAGTTCCTCTCTATTACAGATGGCATTCAGGTAGTCGGTTTGAGACAGAATTTAAATTAGAGTGGAGAGAAGAAGAGACAGGCAACGGTCGTAGTATCGAGAACTGACGCTAGTCGAGAAAACTTGAACACAGATTGATAAACAACACGAACGAGCACAGAATAAACAGGCAGTGAAATGCGCCGGGATTGAAGTCTTCTTACAGATCGTATTGTAATCATACGTGGTCGAATAGCGACAAACTGCACATGTAACGAAACTACCTCGGTCGGCTTGTGTAACTGTGGCATACACCACATCACCCGGACCAATATCGGGTCTGTTTCGCTTCGAGGCTCCTTCAAAAGACAAATAGTTTAATGAAGCCAGCGATCCACAACCAACATCCACAGCAAAGTTATCTCCAACACGACGAACTACTGTACCGACAACACGATCGCCAACGTGGAAATGATTCACAGCACATCGAAATGTCGATCGAGTGAGCGGTGCAAGTGTTCGGGTGGCAATAGTGGTTGCCGTATAGGGTCGTTCTAGCCAGAGACAGTGTTGAACGGTCAGAGCGGAGTCTTTGGGTCGACGCACCACAGCCGTAGATAAAGGATTCGTGCTCACAGCATGTCTTAGAATGCCAAACTGTTGAGGGTTGTGTGGGGAAAGAGAGATGGAGTATCTAAGTGAGACAAACTCACTGATGATGAACAACCAAGGACTCTCCGTGAAAAACCAACTGGCAATAAATACGGCATTATCATTGGGTATTGAATCTGGTAAAATTTTACTAGCAACGTATAACATGTGCATAACAGAGCTGCAATAAATCGATCACAGAGAGCTGATTATCTGTCGTGAAAAACATAAGATCGGCAGCTTTCTCCATGAGCCATATTTGCTGCACGTCGCGTACATGAAAAACGTGTTAAAAAAATGAAACGCTTAAGGGTGCAAGCAAACCCTAGCTGGTTGGGAAAAATAACAGTATTTACGTTCATGGTTGTCACTGAGGTACAATAACGCTGGACTCAGCTCGGTATTGCGTTTGAGATAATTATTCCAGTTGTTTGAATCAGACACGCTTTCAAATAAATTGTTTTGCTCATCACTTTCCTGCAAATAAATCCGAAGCAACAAGCACAAATGAATCTCCGTTTTGCTTGCAACGTTTTATGCGTGAGTTTCGAGTGATTTCATGTTCTCCAATAAAGACGTCGTTCTAACCCGATCATACTGTAAAGATTGAGGATACTCATTTTGTTGGGTGGACGAGTACGAGACGCAGTTATATTTAAGCGCTTGTGAATTATGGTCACGACCTAAATCTGGTGGATCACGGATGACACGACAAATCGAACGAACCCTCATTGAGAAAGATAAGTCCAGCGGACGAGAAGGTACACTCGAAAATCTGTGGCAAAAACATCAACAAAATCGACAGACCGTGCAGGATTGTAAACAAATTTGAAGTGAAAAACTTGTCGCGTTGTGACTGAAATCTTGTCCTACAAACACGGTCACGATATTGGTGGTATGTACGTGCAAATTGGATAATGAACAGTTTTTTTTGCCTACTCGGTCGGGACGACAGAGATTGACAATAAGTTCCAGCTCATTCCATACTCTAGTTTCACAAGATGACTCTCCTTAAGCGCATAGCTTCGTGTATTAGTGTACTTATTATGTTTGGAAGACTGTGGGTAAGGACTAAGTGTTTGTAAAACACTAAAAATTAACCTAACATCGTTAACATCTCTAGATAGAAAATTTACCTGAGCCCAATGAATCTATTAGTAGCCCGGCCACCATCGCTTTCAGTAAGTAGAAAATCTTTGGGAAATTTTGCTGTCCTGATTGCTAAGTACATGTGAACAGGGTAATGTTAAACTTTAAATACAGGCATTCGGCAAACTGTAGATGAGAATCCTCGATAGTAAGTTTGCTAAACTAGACACTATATTCGAAAGGCGTTGAGTTCTGACAAGAGTTGAGTGCCAGCGATCGAGAAGTCAAGACCAACAGTAACACATCAGTGGTTGGTATCAACACTCAACAGCATCACAATCACGAGGAGAATGAACTAATTTAGAGAGAATGGAAAGAAAACTTTTAAATTCACGTCTAGACTCAAACATTCAGCAGCAATGTGTAGACACCTCGCAAACAAACAGCCGAGGTGCAAGACAGCTTCTTCATGACTTCCACAGAAAGTTTCAGAGACAGTCCAGACAAACAGCGGAAACATTCACACCACCGAACCCTCTTCAGACACACAGACGATATGAGTGATCAAAATTTGAATGCGGATGTAGTTTAACAAGCTGGTAAACCGAAATGAAGACAACCCATTTTGTGGCTTCTATTTGTCGTCATTCAAGCCAGCCAAACTGTGGGTGACGATGTAATTTATCCTCGCTTAACCGTAAGTACCTGTACTTGGATAAAAACGAAGACATGACGGTATAACGATGGAAAGTACGCGATCCATTTGTGGAATATTGGCCACCTTCATCAATGCTGTCGTGGAGAACGATCGTAGGGGATTTGGTCCGTATAGGCTGAATATTGTGTACGACTGATCAAAGTCCTGATAAACTTTCCAATCTGTCCTTTTCAAAAAGAAGCATTATATTTGAGTTTCGCTCATGTCAAGGTTAGTCAGTAATGCACATCCTTGCCACGACCGGGACTAGAACTTCGGCCACATTTTCATAAGACAACCGTGTTGACTACTGAGTCACTGACCTCCCATTAGGCACGACTGAATCATCATAAACAAACGCAATCACATTCGTTTGTGAGTAGCGTCAGGATTCCCTGATCGTCTCAACAGGAGATAGTAATTATCCTGTTAACTCCAATTGTGTATTTGATAATTTCCCTCTCAATATTTTCTAAGAAAATCAGTTAACAGAGTTGCTTCGTGTTGAGTGGGAGATGAAACACAATCCTCTAAGAGATGGAGATTTATGGCTGACACATTGGTAGTCGCACCAGATTTAAACGCCGCAAAAAATGTATTCGGACCGTTTCCGTCTGTTTTTGCGTCAACAGATCCGAGGCATTGATGAGGAATACCTGGTAGAACGTCTGAATGACCTCATGGAAATCAGACTGTGTAGGATCCAAGAGGATTGTCACGGAATCTAAACACTAAACATAAACGCAGTGCCAATAGCCAAGTGAAAGTGTTTAACTAAAATTGTACCATGCCATTCTGCCAAATGGTATAGCATTAAAAATGTTGCTAATCCTTCTCCTCCGGATAGTTCGAGTTAAAACACACAGTCGTCCACGAAACAGGTAAACAGTAAATTTCAAACAAGCAGTTTATGCTACCATCAATTAACTGCGACATCATAGTGTTAGGAGAAAGGAATTCAACAGAAGCATAGCACAGTGTCAATGGCAGCTCATGAGTGGTAGCAATGTTAGGTCGATAAATGACCTTGTGAGTCACCCTTGAAAAAACCTAGCAGCCACTCAACGCTTCCTGTTGCACGACGCGTGCGACTGAACTCGACCTCAAGATGCTTAAAACAGTCACGATTTCGTGCATACCCAACTAGTCAAAGATGGCGTCCACCGGGTCCGGGTGTAGTACCACAAAGATCTACGGCCACATTTTGTTTGAGCTTGTGACGTCAATATTCCTCACGGATTTCAGGGCTACAATCCAAACAAAACAGACATCGACAGAGAACAATGTTGATCTGCTCGTTGCGATTCAATCCGCATTTCATTCAATACGCTTTTAGGAGCAATGCGCTTGCTTGAAGCATCGTGTCTGTAACCATAGATCGCTATAGGTAAAACCGTCGTCCAGTTCTGAAAGAAAACCAGTAAGTCTGTATGTCATTTCATTCAATAACTCGACGAGTCTTTCAACATTCTTTTCCAAAAGGTCGTTGATGACTATATTCCTCGAACGTCACTGATTAAACAACCAACAGCAGTTATTCCCTTTGACTTATAAACCTCGTAAGTCTATTTCAGTTCCTGAGGATAATGATGACAGCGACTTATCATCGTTTTTGGAAACGTCACTAATAGCTGTGAGCAGAACCATAAACACGTTGGAGGTTCCGACTGATTAAGGACAAGTGAAAAATGTTGTAGTTCCCCTGGTGTTTCTGTACTTCTAATTTGTGTAAAGAAGGAAGGTCTATACAAAGAAGTTAACAAGTGTATGCAAAAGTATGCTATATATATATATATATATATATATATATATATATATATAATCACCAAGATCCGGTAGAAAAAGGGGGCAATGCGATAATACTACTGCCACAATGTATTGATGAACCAGTATTTCTGCCAAACACCACACCCTAAGTATAACCACGCGATGTTGGCATACATCAATTCTTCTGAAACTACCACAGATAGAAGATACGTATGCGGTTGACTGAGCTGACCGATTCGTGCAGGCAAATACTTGTGATATCTTAAAGCTTTGCAAAGTGGTACAGAACAAGCTATTCCAGTGACAGCTGATATCTGATTGTACCACAAATGTCATTCTTGATCCGATTCAACGGCACTTCCCAGGAAACTCAATCTTATGACTTCGAGAAAGACTTCCAAACTGTTTCAATGCACTCGACATCGGTGCATCCGATCTTTTAACGCAAAGTGAATGTACTAAAATGAATGTCTAGATTCAAACGGAGAAAGACTGAAGTGACGATGACCCTGAACATTTTACAACTGCTGAGGATGAGTTACAAGTATCTGGGGCTACTTCAGCTTAGAGATCAGAGTGGAAAACACAGCAGGCATTGTTATGCATTTTCTTAACTTTGAGTTCAGGAACTCCGATAGGTATTGAGGATGAGGCGACTTAATCGAAGTTGACAGTGAACAGAAGCCGTTAGTAGTACAGAATAGGAGTTTCTGAGGATAATTCGTACGAGCCGGTTCCCAGCGATTAATCCAAATTTGTAAGCCCCGCTTACCAGCGAACTTCCGAAAACCGTAGTGACGCTAATAACAAAGGAGAACTTGCATAAAAATCCAGAACAAAATACAATAAGGATTGAAGAACAGTAATCCAAGTAGAAAAACACAAAATACTCACCTGATGTACCATGACCGAATCGATTTGTTTTGCAGAACGCTGAATGCGTTTGGTGGGTATCAGACATAAGCCGGAGCCAAAAGACCACGAGGAACCGCCAGCACCTTCGTCATTCAGACGTAAAACCATCCCTGGCAAGACCAAACGATCCACCAAACCTTTGAAACAAACACCTTCTTCAGTCTCATTCTGAAGCCGAGCATATCGCAAAATTTCCTCAATGGCGGAGGTGTCAACGCTCATAGCTAAAAAGAGATGATCATAGCGGGTCGTGCTGCAATAAAACGGGTGTGCGCATGATGGAAGTCATAGAAAACGTGATTTTGTCAGAATCTAGATATATTATACACACACCCTGATCAAAATTGATGAAAACGACCCGAAGGTCGTTAATATCAGTAGCCATACATCAGTGATTGTTATATCGCAAGACAGCAGATGAGACAGTGTCGGGAAGCGCCGATAAGCTGGCTAGAATGTGAAAACCATTTACCAACATTTTTGACTTCAAAACCTAAGTGACAAAGCCACAGTAGATTCCGGTTTCCTGTAACAAGGTGATAACTCTCGACCTGCAGGGTCAGGAGGTCGTGCGTTTTTCAATGTCTAACCATCGGTCCGCTTCACAAAGGTTTTTCACTCTAAGGGATTTTACCCTAATCCGGTCCGATTCAACTTAACGGGGCACTCACGAAAGTTGTTGCATCGCGTTGAGTTCTGGTTCTTTTGTGATAGAAAGCGACATACGATATACAGGAAATAAAACCTATAGAACATGAAATACAGTCTACAGACACTTCTATAGATTTGTAAGAAAAATAACGATGACATAACGTGACAAAGACAAGTGACACTTATACTTAACAGAGAGAACAATAAAGACGCATATTATATGTGGTTGATGTTTGTTAGCACCCCCATATGTGAGGCAGACGCTATTATTTCGCGCAAACAGAATAACTTATATCTTCAACGACACCCCCCACATACTAATTTCGAAACCAAATACAAGTGGTACGAGATTTGTCATCAACCTGATTTTTAATTTGGTCCAACCACAAAGGTACGGATAATCAACAGCCAAAGAATGTATGAACCTGAATGTCATGTTGATTCGGTTGCCTGATGTACCGTATCTATGTTATGATTGCAATATTGCACAACTGTTTCAAGGGCAGACCGGGAATAGGTGTTGCTTGTGAAGTGTTCTACATACAACAGCGCTTCTCAACCTTCCAACCTGTTAAAATATGCCTGAAAACGACTTATAACCCATATGATAAATCATCAATACACAGACGTGGAGGCTAATCTAAGACACAAGTCTGATCAGTTTGAACAAGTTTAAGCTGGTATAGCTAACTCTATAGAACCTTAACACTACGTTTTATTGTTGTTATTATTACACAGATCTAAGAGCAGCCTGAATGTTAATGCAACACCACGAACGAAAGATAAAAAAGTGCACGCCAGGATGGACAAGGAGGAAAATGAAGATTTCTTTGTCAGCTTCGCAGTGTATCCAATGTAAACTTGTAGTTTGATAGGATTTTCGATATCGTTGTTATTGTTTTGAAAGAAAAGTGAAAGGTTATTGAAGATGGCCATCATACGAGATACAACAGTTCCGCGAATGAACTCAGGTTACAGCAGTATTTTCGTGTACCTAGCCGGCGATAAGCAGCCTTTTTTCGAGTCTGGCTTGAAATCCGGGAAGAGCCGATAGGGATCAAAGTTAATGTCAACACTTTCACAGTAGAATGAGTTGCCCACTGCACTGTCTTCTCGGCCATGTCCAGAGAGTGTGAAAAAGTCACGATAAGGTGAACACGCGACATGTCCAAACTATCTTATTCGGAGGAATGAAACCACTGGACGTAATGAGAGACTACTTGTTCAACACAAACGTCGTCACACAATCGCTCACACAATGCCGTCACCAAATACAGACAACGCTCTGCAGGTAACTATTACCAATTTTTCCTTACGATCATCAAAAGAACAGAGCAGCCAGATTTACAACACAAGAGCAGTAACGCGCACACAACCTGACCTTTAATGAAGATCAATTTCAAGTGAGCGTTTCGTTAGGTTGGCGCCCGCCAACCAGGCCTTAAAGATGAGTGAGAAATTACTTCCTCACAACCGCCATCAGGAAGGCAAAAACGGATTTTTGTCAACCTCGAAGTACCTTGCACTTCAAAGTATTGGGATACCCCAAAAGCCAAGTGGTCTAGAGCATTTTATACCGCTTGCATCCGATTATCAAACAAAGAGATAGTAAAGGAATAGTCGAAGACCTCCAGTTTTTCGACGCCATCATTCATAACAGCTATTCACAGCACTCTGTAGGACATCGTCGATTACAAAGTTGAGATAAGCCTTACCGCACTTCAATGTTTTGAATTGGTCAAATGCTCTAATTATATCTGAGGTCCAACCGCGTAGCGTTCTTACACATCAGTTACCCCATTCCTTGAAAAGTGATATCAGGGGACAGCTCAATCGAAAGCTGCCCCGAATACAGGTTAAAAAAGCTTTAGATCAAGTCCAAAATAGTGCAGCCTGCCCTTGAACGCATGGTGTGAAAACACATATATATGTTCATATATTCGACTATAGTTGATACATAAAAAAAACCACAAGGAGTGGTAAACATGTCAAAATATGCGAAGAAAAGAGCAATGTGTAGGATGATGGAGATAAAATATAGAGAAGTAAAAAATAAAAGGTTGCAAAGATGCACACAGAGACTCGCAACACGAGCGCCTGTGATTGTTAACCTTCACCACATCAGACAATGTCCTCAACCGAAGGTGTCCACTGTCCCAGCAAAGAACGCCCAACTGAAGCAAGCTTCAGGACGAATACTCCGATGGCCGAAACCCAAGTCATGCATTGATCACCAAGCCGCTGCTTCCAGCTCAACCCACCACTAGCAAGTAAGGCATGGTGTATAAGCCGGTGAGCTGACATTCGTTAGATGTAGCCAAGCCAACGTAGCCGGTAAGACGAGATCAATATGTTCAGGAGTCGATAGTGTTTATCTGTTTCGAAAACATGTTGGCGAACTTTGTCACTGCTGACACGGTATTCCCACCACACGCCGCTGTT
The DNA here is from genome assembly GCA_013368495.1 of Paragonimus heterotremus. Classification (NCBI taxonomy): domain Eukaryota; kingdom Metazoa; phylum Platyhelminthes; class Trematoda; order Plagiorchiida; family Troglotrematidae; genus Paragonimus; species Paragonimus heterotremus. The sequence continues at coordinate 15,501 of LUCH01007347.1, forward strand.
TAGTCCTTTTGTCAAGTCGCTGGGAAAAACAGTAGGTTTATGAGTCACTTCTCACATACACTCTTACTAACACCATGTCAACGGTTAGTTCAAAAAGGAATGCCGAAAAATGGGGCCCAGCCACCCCTTCATAAAAATGCATTTCGCAATTCTTTCGCAGGACTCGCAATCGTAAGCAAAATATTCGCAAGTTTACACTTAGGCTCACGACGGTCCTTGTTGTATTCGAGAATAGGGAGATGAAATGGTGTTTAACAAAAAGTTCTGGTAAATCAGCAAACACTCACTCTTGCCG
>LUCH01007348.1:9622-26066 GCA_013368495.1 Paragonimus heterotremus
GCAGTGGCGAAAACATACATTGGTAGAACAGAAAAGATGTTTAAACCAGGGCCGAGGAACATATGCCAATGTGGATAAGAGTTGCACTGACTCACCCGCCAATGAATGACACTCAGCGAGGACGAAAGGCTGATTCAACCATTACAAGACACTTATCGGCCACTGGTCACAGGGTCAATATCACATCTTCGTTTAAGGTCTTGATGAACGTTCACAGCTCACAAATTCTCAAGTATATCGAAGCATTGCTGATCAGCCGTCGACAGCCAGTTCTGTGCACATGAAAACAACTGACTGTTAATCTTTGCTTGCCATGCATTTAGCCATGAGTACCAATCACGATCCAGCCCGATTTGTGCTTTAATCGTTTCATTTAAGTTTCGTTGGTTTTGTTTTCATACTAGTTACACATTTGCCACTGACGACAGTGTGCGAACTGAATGCACATCAGAATTTGTGTCTTCGACTATTCTATCCAAATATCTTTTAGACCGTTTTTGTGTTCCATCTTGTGCTTTTGTAATAAGGTTAAATCCATATTCCTATTCTCAGGACGCCTTGTGTGAAGATGACTTATCACCTTTCAAGTTTAGTACCTTATGACGATCGATATGCGATCCGCTACAACGACATACATATCCACGGCCGCCCACTTCAGGTTCTCCAGTGTTATCGTTTACCATAAATTCTATGGTCTATACTGTGTGGTGGGTGACCATGTTGGAGACGCGGTTATTCTGATATTCAATGAAATAGCTCAATACGTTTGTGTGTTGCGGTCAAAATCCTTTGCGGATGGACCACGGACTATAAGAGAGATCGAGCGAATCATCATTAAGTGAAATCGGCCCATCGTGTGAGAAATCACAAATGATAACCGGTAGCAAAACTTCAACCAAACGGACGGAACAATTTATAAGCGCATAGGGCGTTTACACGAAAACCTTGTTGCACTGGGGACTGGAACTGTGGTTCCTAAAGGCAAATGAAGGCGCCAGGTAAGAACACTTTGACTGGACGATAAAGATCCTGCTCTATGGATCAACTTTTCACTGTAATAAGAGATAGCGAAAGTTTTCGGCCTTATGTGACACGTATCTGAGAAGAGGAAAAGTTTCGCGACTTCGTGGTAGTTTCCGTGATCCAGGTGAATGTCGCGGGTCCAAGTTTTTCACCTCCAGGCTACACGGCAATACAATGGATTATGTCTGTCCAGGATCACTATTATGTTTAACGCACCTTAACCAGTTTTCAGCATAGAATGAGAACGTGAAACCATAAAACTTAATGACTGATATGTGTTTCAAATGCATTAACATCCTCAAACAAACAGCGAATGTGAAACGCAAAACTGAGTTCGAACTTAGCACAAAATCATATGGTGTTTTCAGAATCCACGCTGTTCAGCAAGATTTAATGATCTTAGCTTTTCGGCATCCAGTGCAGTAATTGAAGTGGGCTTGCAAATCGAACCCGAAAATCGTGTATTCTGCCGTAAACTGAACAAAGAATACCAATACCAGCAACTAACGTTTCATTGCTTTGGTTGTATCGATTTAACAAAACTGCAGCTTTCATCGCAACAGAGGTAGGGAATGTGAATGGCTGGAATAGCGACTACTCAACATTCGAACAGTTCTAACATACCTGATCGCTCTGTACAACAACAACGATCGGGAATTCGAAACATGTTTTCTAATGTGTTAAAAAGCTGTTTTCCTGATCTCTTTTTGACACATTAGCCTATTGCGTCTCCAATGAAAGGGAGAGCAAAATTACGTATGTCTGCGGAATACTGTAGCAACTACTCAATTGGGTTTCACATCCAGATTACTGGCAATCAGTATTAGTATCCCCACTGACTGAATTATATATCCATCGCATATACTACGAATTTTGTGTGTGAACCGTTTCAACTTTCAACAGTTCAGGAATGTTGAAAGGTTTCAGTAAATATCCCTTCCTGTTGACACGACTTCAATAAATCTAACAGACAGAAAGACTATGTATCTTGTTCACAACAGACTGGGCCAAAGTGAATTTTTGGATTATAACCAAGTATACATTCTATATCGGTCTCAATGTTTATTCTTAGGCAACTGAACAAAGTTCGAATAGATCTAGATCGAATATAACATATTCACCGAATGTAATAAATTTACTGTAAGAAAATCTTAATTATTTCTAGTTAGTGCTACAGAATGCACACTTCCGGATGTGTGTATGTAATTACATGTCTGTATGCAGATGTACGATGTTTGGGATTTATGAATTACTGGTTCTACGTTGTCCCAGATACATATTGTAACAATGGAAAGCAGATCCGTGTATTAAACAGACAAGTTTCAGATGTGAAAGGGAGTCGATGTAGTGGATACGAGGAAATTTGAGGTGGCGGGGTGGTGCCAAATTCCACTGGACTTAATCTACAATAACTCCGTGAAGGTGGGATAGAAGACGCTGTCTGCTAGGGAAAGAAAATGTGCACATAAATGCACTTATTCCAATTTTCGGGACTCGTTACTTCATTGGTTCAGGCAGATCGCAGTGCTTCCCTTCTGAGAAACGGAGCGTCCTTGCTGAAAAAGTTAAAGCATTGACAGTGCAGTTTAACTCCAATGGTTTCATCGGTGGCTGTGATTGGCGTGAGTGGGGTAAAACATGGCATGATATCAACGTTCACTTTAATTGACCGTGGTAGATCAGAAAATGACATCCAGTTGTCATGACTTACTGTTCCTTACGAGAGCAAAGAAGTAATCGACACGGATGACACTGGTACCTTTTACAACCTTCTGTTGAATACTCAGCTCCGTATCAGCGTTAAAATTTGTTCGGGTGGTAAGAGAAGCAATGTTAAGATCTCCATTCTGCTGTGATCGATGAGGAAATGTGAGGCCCTTTTTAATTGACAGGGCGGGAACCAAGATTTTCTTAAGGTATCAGATATCTTCCTACGCATCACGATATGGACATGAAGGCTTATGTGACGGGTCCATCTGTTGAGGCTTGAGTATGATCCCACAGAGGAGGCAGTCAGGACAACTATGTTCACGTACGCCTCATATACACGGTTTAAAATGAGTCTACCTACCATTCTTCTCATTCAACACGACGTCAAAATTGCAGTCATGTTGTTAATAGACTCATCTCCGGAATAGTGGGCAAGTCGAATCTCACAGAACTGTTCGACTCAAGGTCGAGGATGTCATCACCTTTACGACTGCACAAATCTACAGATATAATCGATCGTCGGCCGTCTGAAACGAACTGGAACAGACCAGTTCACAATTCTTGAGATAAACTCAATGCCGAATGAATGATTTGTATAACTTCAAGTAGCCAATCAAATTCCATCTGTTCATGTGAACTGTTTTGCATCATTCACCTGATGACCTCCCCCCATAACCTCATCAGTTCTAACCCCATGATTGTTGCATATGGTCGTCCCGTCCAACTCGCCTTGCCTGTCGGAGTCCACAGCGTCCAGTTTTAGACTCTTTCCTAGTAAACGGTAATGCTCATGCCTTTGCCTTCTAGGTTAGGGAATCAAGCAGTACAATCAAGTGTATAACTATAGCAGAAACGATTAAACATGTGTGATCAAATTATCCAAAATTTCCAGGCTCCCCGCGGTATACGATTGAAAAAAAGATATGACGATATGTTGAGCCGAAGCAACCTGTGTTTCGTCGAGTGGAGGTGTGTACTTCCGTAAACGATCAGTCAGGCGGTTTAATCTTGGAATCAGTCTGAGTATAGTACCTCTTCGCAGTGAGTTCACTAGCACAGTGATAGGTCGGATGAGTGCATTTGATTCGGTCACCTTAATCGAATACATAGTCGCTTGAATTTTCCAACAACACTAAGCTGTGAGAAACATACGACTGAAACGATTCTAATCGACCGGGGACTTGTTAAAGTTCAAGAGGTTGAGTGGAGTACCCAGACAATGAGAATGCTGTAATAACTATCATACTCTACCTTAAGGAAGTATTACAAGACAACCATACTATAAGTCTGTTTCCTCAGCAATGAGGCTACCCCGTGGACGTTCATCGAGAACTGAACGAACGGATAAAAATCAAGACAAGTGTTCAAAGAAGTTTAACGGGAAACAAAACTAAAATAGGCAATCAATAATCATTTTCTACTGGAACCTGTTTAACACAATCCCAAAAAAAGTAATTTACTTAAAATGACTTCAGGAGGCTTTCATAAATTCATGGGCTGTAACGTTGGTTGATGTTTCCTGAGCAAGGCCTCACGGGACATTAAATGGGTGTAGAAAATATACCGTCGGGAAAACTGATTCATCGGTTCATAACAGATTAATCCAAAACGGCAACAAGTAGGAGAAGGTTAACTGTCTGTTCTTTAACAAAAGATGCCACCCCCAACGTAATGAACTTGGGATATAACGGAGAACTTTTCGAGTGAGTGCCGTTTCGTTACCAAAGAGTTTAACTGTATTACAATGCATAGTTATACACTGGTTGTCATTTGATGGTTTGGAGGAAGGGTGGTCCGGTGGAAGAATGATTGCATGAAATGGAGATACCGGATTAGTTTATCAGATACTTAGATACACTGCTTGGTTCTGTCTCTTCGGATTCATGATTGAAGTCTTATCTTCTCATAGTTTGATGCCACTAACAATGCCTACTATCCGTCCAACTCACGATTTTTAAATGACACTATCGAGTGTTTTGAGCGGTCTGCCTGAATAAAGTGACTTGAACTTCATAGGGCATATAGGAATTAAAAAACACTAAAAAACGGCTACGTTTTCAAAATAAGGAAGAACTGAGAAGTCCGTGAGTGACGGAAGCTGGACAGCAGACTTCTATAATTCGTATTGATTAAAAAACTGGAGGGATGATAAATTGTTTTTTTTGTAAAATGAAAAGGCTTATTTCGTTAGTAGAATAGCGGTACGTTTATTGTCTTCTTCAGCATAAAAAGAGGAAGGTGGCTCTTTTGTTTAACGGTACAATCTAGGAAAAGTATATGAATAATTCACTACTCTCATATATGTGATGGTGGTTGTTTAGTGGTTTACGAACGAGTTCTTGGATAAACAGTCGAGTTAGCAATGCCGGATTGGGAACAGGCTTCCTGTTACATCGACAGAGATACTCAGACGGAAGTCTGTTACCTCTAACACGCTAGTTGGTTTGTCTATCCACAAATCCAATTTTACAGCTCAATGTCGTGTCTTGATGGACCCGCACGACTTAATTCCCTAAAGTAACCTATGGAACGTAATCACATGTAAAATGTGTAAATACGGGAAGTTTTTAAGCTAGGGAGGACTTTAGAGGTGTACTCAGGAAGAACAAGAGAAATTAGATAATAGATTTTTGCAAGATCTCCAGTGAATAACATGCGAGATATGTTCGTCTCATGCACTGGCTGAAACTGCCCAAATCGATTATGACAATGTTTAGAGTTTACAACGTCGTTTCAAGTTTTTCGTTGGATGATTGCATACGGAGGTCTCTGAGAACAACATACGCATATGTTGTTCACTGTGATTGTGTCCATCTGGTCTTAACAAAAACTTGAATTAACATCACACAGTGAATCCGGCGAAAGCAACAGGCATCACAACAGATAAACTATGCCAGTCAATTCCACAACTGATTGCATAGATGTGCGCACACAGAGGACAGTGTCGAGGGATGGAGGTCGGTTATGAATACACGAAACAGAGGCACGATCAAATCATCCCTCTGCTAAACTGTCATACTCGTGTAGATTTTTGTTTGAAATTTTGCTTTGACAAAGATTACCCGCGGCAACCGAAGTGTTCAAATTTGTGATTATTTTTCAGTACGATTGTGTTAATGACCCCTGTGAATAACATCAGAATGTTTCATTTTACAAACGAATGTATATTTACTAGTCTTCGCCAAAGACAGCACTGACAGAGACGACCAGAAATAGTCTCTTCTAGTGAGTAGTCTCTCTTTAGAGGAAGGACAACCCAGACCACGCATCACCAATGAACGTGACACCTATATGGAACTTACTTTAGTAGTTTGAAAAGAAGTTCTTTAAGTCTACTTATGTAATGACCTCTGCTCTTGAATATCATGCAGTCAATTGCAAAATTTTGATGCTGTTCCTGAGTTGTTCATGCTTTTCTCTCTCTTTCCACTGCACGGCTTCTGATAGAGTAACAAGGTGGTTCGCTGGAGCACCTCCTCTGTCCCCTACACCTTGTTTGCAGAAAGCCCGATGAGTTGTTAGGTAAGAATTTCTAGTTGCTCCAGGTGTACCTACAGGCTACACGTAATTTACCAAACTAGAGTCCGGGTGATATTCGTAACCCACCACTAATCTGTTACTTGAAGTGCAACATAATGCAAAAGTGACAAGTGTATGTGTTAAATGGATGAGTTAATCACATCAAAAAGTGGGATAGCCCAGCCTGTTTGCAAATTGGACAGGTCAGCTGTTTCGCTACATTCTGACTGACGGTTTCAACGGATTAAATCATGATGTAAAGGCCATTGTCTCCTTGAGTGGGAATAGAACCATCTTCGTGCAGGAACTGTACACACGCGGTGGTTTCTTTCGGGTGCTAAATTTTAAGGGAAAATTCATCAAATCCTTCGAGAATGGTTTCTTTAACGAATTAACCCGTCTCGCGTTGGACATTTCAGGGGTGCTACTGTATTTCGTTAACTATTTGTAACTGAGTCCGAATGTTAATGCTCAGTGACCTTCAATGTATTCCTCGCCGACTCCTGTAATTTGTTGTTCTTGTTGCTTTACTGATGTTCACGTAAGAGGAAAAGTTCTATAAGTCATATATTCTGTGTTTCTGCCCATTTCTAAAAAAGGAACTTCCAAGTTAAAGCCTGATAATGATATTGTAAAAATAGGAGTGGCCTCCCCAATGGTTGAAACAACAAAGGATTGGTTCAAACAAAACCAGACTGATATAAATGAGCCAGATGATGAACAGTAAATAGATCATTAAGTGGATCAGGATGAACATGACACGGCAGGAAGATACTAAATTTGCATCCGATGGTAAGAGACAGGTAGTGGACCAAAAACATTAACTATGTTTGACGGTCGATAAGTTGAAGCTATCAGTATAAATTAGCACCTGAAGTACACTGGAACTGATTTCACTCAGAACACAGTCTTTGCCCCGAGTTATAAACAAGGACCAGCTAACTGCGTACATATTGAGCCTAATCACCTCTGATCTCGTTTTTCGGTTTGAACGAAATTTTACATGATGAAGTGAAACATCAACTGAGACCTCTTCTACAGTTCATTTAAGTCTATCAACCAAATCAGCCATTTGTCCGTTATGTCTGCGAACTGTTACAGTGACCGGTTTTCAGTTGGCAGGTTGGGTGGTCTTTCCACTTAGACTTGCTGTAACGATGTACGCATATTCGTATCTTGATCTTGTGACAGTGATAGGCTGTGGAAGGTGCTTCAAGATGTAATACTCTTTAGACTTGTGCCTACTGCATACTTGTTGCTTTGTTACACTACAACTGCATCTCACCCCTGGTGAGCCTTCCACCGCATTTCTCATGAGGCAGACTGAGGAGTACCACTAAATCATGGTAATTTTCTGTACGCATGTGCTTACAAAAATATGTGTTCGAGCATACATACGTTTCAATTTTAGCTGGCCTATATTGCTAACGTAGGCCAGTTGCTGATTCACTGAAATCATCTCCGACTTGGCCATACTGAAAGATTCATCTTTGGTTCGAAACTCCGTCTTGTTTTGTTCTCACACGACGTATACGTGGCAATGAAAAAGATTTGTAATGCTAATGATCATGATCACGTGTTATCGGTGTTAGTATCTTCCCAGTTGGTAGCGTCAGATTCTGTCCAAGGTAATAGTGTCAGCAATGTAATGTGATATTTCCTAAGAATTTATCACTCTCATCAATGACCACTGTAATGTGTAGCTCTGTAATGTGTACCCTATTTGAGGGTAGTACAGATTAACGGAAGGTAATTTTCTCTTGATCATGACATAGAACACAATCGACTTGACATTAGGACATGGGTGCTGCGGATTCCTCACATATCTATGCAACCATTTTTAAGAGAAAATTATGTATCAATTCTCGGAGTATCGATTTTATGAGGATGTCTTGCTAAAATATAACGGAAACTTAGCTGCAATCTGTTAGGTTCGTGGATTAAAGAATGTGGTAAAACTTCGACCGAAAATATACTGACCGTAATCATGCTAATCTAAGTCAAAAAATTTAGTTTGTAAGTCGTAAGTGTAGATGTTTCCCTCCTGAAGGTTCAGGTCACCTCACTGGTTATCTGCTGGTTGAACCAAAGTCAGCCCATGCATCCTGATTTACTGGATAGAAACCGTTCACATAATGACATCATTATAGACTAACGGCGAGCTACAGTTCATTGACGTTGGTTACCCTACAGCACTCAGACTTCGTGTTGCCTACAGTAGGTGAAGCGAACCACCGCTAGGATGAAAGTTGGGATGTAAGCTTTTAATCACGGGCAATATCAAATTGATTTCTTGTGAGAGCAACTTGATAGCTGCAGATAACTGAGCCCATTTAGAATAATATAACATAAGCCCATCACCCATTCACTATTTCATCTTCCTCGTCATATACGGTGATCATAGAATGGGCAGTCTAGTGCACTGATTCGCAATGTGTTAGACCTGTTGCTCTCTTCTGTTTCATTATTAGTTCATTATTCCCTCACATAAGATGCATTGAGGAAATGCTAGACGTTAACAAAAACACTTAATGTAAACTGATATAGATTCTGATGGCCAATAAGACTGAATGTTTGCAAAACTTCCAGCAGCCCCTTCTGGTGCCATGCTGGATGATCGCCAGTTTACAAGCCAACAGCTGATTGATTTAAGCATAGGAGAAAAGGAACTAGAGAAAATACAATGAACATTTTGAAATTTTTATTTCCATTCACAAACAGTCGTACGCATTCAGCTAGCTCATATTCGGATTTTTTGTGTTCCAAGTGTGAATTTAACGGTTGCAACTACAAACAGATCGGTGGCATAGTACTAGGCGGTTTTTTTTGGCCACATGCTAAAAATGCAAGGTTTTCAGGTCCTATGGATTGAAACTGTCTGTACACACGTTATGTAGATGAGGATTTTTACTAAAGACACTCAGTTTCATGTGAATGGTGTCCTTTTTTAAACATTTTTGCTTTCTGTTCGCACTGCTTCTCATGTAGCAAGAGTTGATGGAAGTATGACCTTTCTAGACCCTGAGACAGCATAGTTAGGAAGTCTTTCTGCCACGAAGTTATTGGAAATGGCTAAAGTGCACATCATTCGTCAGTTGTATCTACGGTGTATAGGCGGGATCTAGCATGAACGCATTAAAACAACACAATATAACCGCTTTTCAATATAGATAACCCATGGTAGTAGGTAGCATTTGGTAAAAAACTTTCTGGCAAACAGCTCTCTAGGAAAGTTCGTGGCAAATCACTACAAACGAAGAACAATCAAAACTCATTTCAAACTGTTTCAAAAAAAGGTAGGTATTTCCCTTTTGCCTTCGATTACCTATTATTTTCTAATTCGCTATACTTCGAGAGCATGTTTTTTGTATGTGCCCAATGATGCCATGGTTGATGGTTTAGATGTCTGTTTGTGTGAAATACCAACATCACACAATGTACGTCTTGTTGGTATGTTGAGAAAATTGTGAAAAAGGACATAGTATTTCAACTCCCCTAACTTGATTTTCAAAGGTGAACACCTAATCGATTGAGCAAATTGCCTGCCATGGATTTGCCCTTGCCTCTTCAGATTAGCGAGGTAGTTTTTCTTGATTATGCTCGGAGTTTGTTCAGTCTTTAGTCTCTCATCTAATCTACCAGTTCAAGTGCAGTTGAGGCAACATATAATTCGTGCAATTTGTTGGTACAGCCTTTCGCGGAATTCTTCACACAGTGCATCAAACGAGCACAAATCTATTGGTTGTTAAATAATATCAGTACTAATGAAGAGTACACCAGGTTGTCGAACGGATTACTTACACATTAGTAGCTTTGTAAATTCCCAAGAAATTTTCGTTTTGTAGAATGACTACACGGTTATGTATAAATTTACTTATTCCAATATCGTTCCACAGTTGAGGTTTTAGTATTTCAAAATTATCGTCCTCGGATAACAAATTCAAAACAATCAATTTATGCATTCCAGGGTTAAAACAAGGATTTCAACTGCGTCTACGAAAAAATGCTGCTCCTTTGTCCTTCTTCTGTTTCCGCCCTCTCTCCTAAACGTGGTAACCGATTAGTTTTTAAATCGTTCTCATTTGTCAAGTCCTTCATACCCCTCGCCATTCTGAGGGTTTTCCATGGTACGCCGCTTTTCCCACTCACATTTTCACATGGTGTTAACCCCGTGATTTTTTCACAGTATTCGGTTCTGCTAAACTGTACAGGTCTTATGGTCTTTGAAGTTGGTTAGTCAGCTACATCCTCTTCCTTCATTCAATAATTTCTTTACAAAGGCTATGGAACATATCAGAGGGCATTATGGCTAAGGCTGTCGACCACCGTAACGATGACTTGAAACAACCCATGAGAAGACAAATTTCTTGAAAAAGGATAAATACTGACAAAACAGTTTTGAGTGGAGGAACAAGGAATGATGTGAATGCAAGTGCGCCATTGACTGAGGCATACTGTCATTTCGGAAAGAGTTACTGACCAACGATTCCAGAGATCCCTAGTCCTCCCAGCAGGGCAGCTGACACCAATACAGCTTACTCCACGGAACAGTCAGGTTCCTCATATTTCGTGACCACGTTGTCGCTAGACGACCATGCAGTTTTAACCAGTCATTGGTAACCTCAGTATATAATGCCCGGTGCGGTAAACGTTCATTTGGTATGCGGGATACGTGAGTCAAACTTTGCGGGCTGTGCAGCCTGATTATTTGAACAAATAGTCGCGTATCCATAGATTTCCGGACCATGCGCTAGCAAGCGGCCGCCTTGCCCACGCAATCATTCCACTTCATGTGAGCTGATTGGCAGAGACATCTAGGGTTAACCACAGCATGTTTTTTGGCATATTCTTTGGGAACAAGCCACGTTTCTGAACCACTGAAGGAAACAGGACGCACACAAGCATTACTACCCCTTTCGCCCTCAACCCGTAGAGTAATATACTTGGGCTGGTTAGTTAGCATAACGCGCTCCCCGTATCGTTCAATATTTCCAAATGTACTGGCGTTTTATTTCTGGTTGTTGTTACGTGGCTTCCTAGCTCTGCTGATAGAGTGATTGCTGCGTCTGGACATGCCGGTTCTAACGCTGGTTCGAACCCAGTCAAAGCTCAGAATTTCCTCTAACTTCGGAATTGAAATAAGCCACAATTTAACACAGTCTTCTCATGGCACTAGTGTTCTACTGAGGTGAGAGGATACACAATTTGCTTTTTACCTAAAATACTTTTCAACCCGCCTAATATAATTATCTGTTTTGTGAATACATAAGTATATCCCCGGTCATCTTACAACATCTTTTAACCCTTTTACTAGATCCACGAGGTATCTGTCTAATTATAATAACACCAATCATTCCAGTCTCGGTAAGTTTATCGTGCTTCAACATTTTAATACATTCTGGCTGTTTGGTGCCAAAACTGTATTCAGTTATGGACATCCCCTTTGTTTCAGAATATATATTGGCACTTTCAATTAGGTTTAATGGTAAACTTATATCTGCTTGTTTGAAAGTCCACGGTTCATTTGTTAACATTTATTTAGTATTGGCTTTTTTACTGCCTCCCAGTTGCTGACAAAAGGAACTGATTATAAAATTTAATGACTAATCTTCAAAAAAGTTTTGAATATCGAAAACGTACTGATTACCTACTTGGTGGAGCGCATGATGCGATTCTTTACCCGACTTGTTCAGTTTGAATAATCGAACGAAACATATGACAATGAAGGCTTGAGCACGTTTCCAAAAGACTATTGCAAGACCATAACACAAAAGATGATGAAAACTCAACTTCCTAACTGAAACCCGGCTTGTGATTGTTTGGAAATTGATGAAGTCGGGAGGTCTGACTGATTGTTCGGGTGTTCGGTTGTTTGCCAAGCTTGGTATCCTGACTGAAAACACACCTTTACACAATTATGATGTGGCTTTGTTTGGTGATCAAAAGTTTGCAATCAAGCTCTTCGTACGGTAAAACATTCAGAAACCCAGTCTAACCGATCATAAAACACGTCGTGGAGACTAATCACCTGAATGACTCGATGAATATGTTCAGGGTGTATTTTTGCTTTCAAAACTCGAGATTACCAACCTTCAAGGAAGCAGCGACTGTCAAAAAACATCGTTCGATCGCATATTTCCCGAAATTGCTGATGCAATCCTGTATTTCTGCGAGAATGATAATCTTCCTTCTTTGTACGGGCATCCTTTTTATGTTGATACAAGTTGGCCGCATGTATACAGCTGATGGGTATTGACGGAAAATGTTAACATCTTACAGCATTTTTTTCGTCGCTGTGTTGTTTACTACCAAATTGTGTATTTTATTCCAATACACAGTTGCACATCCGTCGAAGGTTATTGAGACGAGCGCGTTCACCCCAGTGTTGTCAGCTCATCACCATTAAGTTGAACGTCACTCAGAAGTTTCGAACCTGCATGTTTGGAAGTAGGAAATTTGTTTGAATGCTTGAAAAGAAGTATAACAAGATGCACGAGGTCTCACCGTACTAAATGTCTAGGAATGGACTGGTCATTCTGGTTGAATGACTGAACCTCAGAGGATACTTAACTCACACAGACGTGTGTGTTTACAATATCAGTTAGAACTGTCTTGCTCATTTGTACAGAATTGCACATACAGTTGACGTTACTTTGTTGCAGTTCGCATGATTCGTCATCGTACATTACGAGTTTATTTTATCGAACTATGTAAATAATTGTAACACTTTACGATATCGTGTCTGATATTTTTTCATACATTAACTACCCTAAGCAAAAAATGTGCCGTCACTTCAAGGTATGTAAAAAAAAGCGAATCAGAAGATTTGCAGTCGAGAGTCAGTGTGGCTAGGAAGTACTAATTTTATTTATTGCAAACTACTTTAATAACGATAGAGAAGTAATAGTATGCGAGTTCAGCTTGTTCAACGCAGTAATGTTGTTTAATGGTGTGTTTAGTAGGTCATTCAAATTTTTATTCACATGAAGTGATCCATGAATTGTAAAAATACTGAATACAACCACTTTTCGAAAAGCCATAAATTGGTAGTGACGACCTCTTATTCCAGGTGTGTCGATAGTGTCTAATGGATATGGGTTCTGCTCTGGAACACAATGGTCACCGGTTCGAATCACGTTTAGGCTATCTCTGTGGATATCTGGCATAGCCAAATGGGGACCTAGCCGGTCATGATGGAGTTGTAAATAAATATTGACTACCCTGATGCATGGGTAAAAAAAACGATTTTATTCGGTGAGAAACTGGTAAACCAAGAGGTTGAATAGATTTGTCCGAACCAATAGGAGGAGAGTTAGTGACCCATTCACTGAAATAAAGCATAAGTAATACATACCACCAGCAATATACACACTGTGCAACTGGCGGGAAAGAAAAGATTGTAAACAGGAAAACTCTAAGACAATCCGACAAGGAAAGGAAATAGAAAACAAATGCCAGTCTACCAAACCCATTAAGACCTGAACTTAATTTGAGTAACGGAGTGAAAAACTAGCAAACAGAAACTGAGTTACACACCTGAATGCTGTTGTTACATCGTATAATCAATTTCTGGGCTTAACAGGCCATAACGAAGTAAGTTTAGGTATATCAATTTTGTTCATTTGGACCAGCACAAATACGATAACTACGAACCGGAGGATCATCTTATTTCACACTTATTTCTCAACATAAAATTGCCTTAATGGAGAACTTGTTAGTTTATCACCCTTCTCACTCGGTTTGTTCATTCTACCAGCCTTGAGCAAAGTATTTTTCACTACTAACAACCACTCGCTTGTATGAGAGCCAAATAGTTGTGAACTTCATCTGTGTGAGTTCACCAGTGAAACGTGACTCAAAGAGGCTGAACAGGATCGCCAAGTGAAAGTCACCGGTCACGTTCTATCAATGATGCTTGATTAGAAAGAGATTTTTCAATTATGTCGTGGTGTTGTCAACAAATGCGGTAGTTAAGCCATCCGTCTTCAGAAAGAAGAGCGTTCTGTGCAGCTCAGGCTCAAAGACATCCAAAAACAAGTTCATATTTATCTGGTTGAAAGAATGCGTATAAGAGTAGACACGGAGTTATTCTCGAATTTTGAATAAGTAATGAAAACCAACTCTTAGACTTCAATTTATCATGATAACTGACGTTTTTCACTTTAAGTCAAAGAACTGTGACTCCCGACAAAGTAATCTCATGCGTGTATGTGTGTGTGAGCGAGCGTGAGTGAGTGGGTTCTGATGCCGAGCAAAACTCTGTAAGTTATTTTCTCCACAACGTGCTTTGCTTGCGATGCACTTGCAGTATGAAATGGCTACTTACGTGATTCGGGACATTTCCAGGAATACATGACCTTAACCAGGCTTGCGTGTTTCAATTTTGGGACACCGTGATTAATGTCTTATATTCTATAATTATCACCGTGCTAAAGTCGGTTGAAGGCTTTATGACATTATTATCGGCCGGGTTGATTACATTATCGTAGGATTTACTTTCAAACAACTGTACAATTGACTAAATGCAAGCAATTTCGACGCGCCTTCTTGTTCCAGCAAATGACCCTATCAAACCGGACAGTTTGCTGTGTTTTGAGGAAACAGCATGCTTGGGTCTTGCGTTTTTTCTTCTCCATCAAATCCGCCCTCCATCGAGGAGACCGAACGAACGACCAGTTTAGCTTTACATCCCGGGCACACCCATTGTTGGACGACGAGAACATCTCCTGTCACACGGCTACCAACGTCGCAACTGACTCAGCGTGTGACCCAGTTCCCATCCGCCTTTCACTGGCATTATCGTTCCTCTGCCCATTCCCCTCACTCTCTTTCGCCTTGTCTTACATACACGCATAGCCCGGCAAGACCAGACCCAAGAGATGTTATGACCAAGGGTGAGCCTGCTATCGATTCGTGTCCTGAACAAATTGTGGCAAAGCTTCAGAAAGCAGAGACATACATCAAGCCCGGCAAGGTCAGTCGATCGCGCGAAAATCGAAAAGCGGATGCGCGCCATTTCTCAGTGTGAAACAGTAGAACAATTGCCGTCTTTCAAAAAGCGAATATGGAAAGCAGGAATCAAGAGCTTCTACAAAAATAATAAATCCTTACATACGATCTAATTTTTGAGTTGGGTAGCATTGCGAGCTTACAGAAACTTCAGATCTGTCAGTTAGATGGCAACATTGTGCAATTTATTAGATCTTAGTGCACTGTGAAACACGTTTAGTGTTCGCCTAAACTGTACACCAGAAAATCAAATCGCCTCCATCAGTAGGCTTGTATAGTAATGTGCACATATCTGAACAGACCACTGTCGCTCCCATCAGCGTATCATATCATATCACAACAGGGGCAGTCACAATTATAGGCTCCTAACCTACCTATAACACGAATTGAACATCACTCACAACCGCTTTCAGCTGTTGCATCCCCATAGACTTTTTCGTTCAACCCCTTTCGAAAAGAAACAATACATCCGTGTTTCTCTCTTGTTGGAACTCGTCAACACTGTGTAGTGGACAAATGGATATGAGTTCGACCGTCGTCCACTAACTCGTTAGAATGCTTCTATTGAAAAGCAGTTGGACTGTGGTCCCAACGGACATTGAACTATGAGAAGGCTGCGAGGTTTGGAATCAAATGCCATATTTCCAGTAATGTTTTGAAATATGATAAGTAGTTAGCTGTAGCCTAGTTTGAGACCAAGTGAGGGGAAAGAAAAGCGTGAGATGGGCTCTAGTTCACTCAGTGGCAATAAAAGACGTACCAGTCGCTGAAGAAGACAGATTTCTCCGAGAACTCCACCAATTATGAGAATTCAAACAAGCATTTGTATGGCTGGTTGCCATTCTCAATGGTAGTGACTGAAACATAGCTAAAGTGATAAAGAGTAAAGTGTACAACAATGGAGATGACACAGCTTTACCATATGGCAACGAGTAAAGCTTAGGCACACACGCCAGCATATCAGCTCTGATGGCATTGGTTTTGTTGTAATCTGATATGCGGCCTACGAGCGCGTAAAACAGACAACGGAATGACGATTAGTGGAACGGTAGATAACAGAACGACGTTCAACGGTTCTGAACGACGGACTACGTAATATGCAAGATTAATACGAATCTTCCCGGCCAACCCAACCACTTGAGGCTAACGAACGAACGCAGAGAAAAGACTGGCCTCCGGACAG
>LUCH01007349.1:0-16586 GCA_013368495.1 Paragonimus heterotremus
TTTCTTAGATCGAATATAGTCACAAATTCAATTAATCCCTTGAGTGATTTGACAATTGAGCTTTCCAATACTTGTCAACAAGAATCGCTTCCTAAGTGACTGGTTTGAAGTCGGGCCGATAGGTTAGAGTCTTTTCACATCGCGATATACTCAACATCTCAGAATTCACATTATTTTTTAGTGATAAAGCGTACAAGTTTGCCTTTGTTTTGTGCAGTATACTGTGACCCAATGATCTCTCTGACCGTCATCATCTCTGTCAATGTGATTCAGCTGTATGTACAGCGTGAGCCTGAAACAACCCCCTGTTGGCTACTATGTGTAGGCTGTACCTCTGTCGTTAGAAGTGTTCTTAAACTAGTTAAGTAGTTCTCTCGATGTGCAAATAAATACACGCCTCACCCGCCTTCTTGAGGGAAACAACATTTTCCCACTTTGCTGCATATCTATTCATAGCTGAGAGCAACTACCAACCGAAAATGTGTGCATTCCAAATCCGCGGAACATGACAACACAAAAAACAAGGAGGTATATGCAAATGAACCCTACTTAGAAAAGTAAACAAGTTTTTCAGGATGAAAATCGTACACGGAAGACAACATTTATATTTCTCCATAAATCGAATGATATACGATCGTGCGGACTCAAACTCAATGATGACCATCTTACGGGAATGTTTGTTCTTCTTCGTTGGTTATCCACTTTGAGTGTTGTTGTTGTTTAGTTTATTTTCAATAGATGTCACACTTAGATTTATTGTACTCTGAAGTGTCTGATGTAAAGTGTGTATATGTATAGTGTATGTGCTTAATTCTGGCAAGCCACCCTAGTGAGTCATTATTTCAGAAATACAAAAAAATAAATCTTCAGTGAACACGAAACAACTTATTGATAGTCAGTGTTCTCAACTGTCAGGTTATTCGGCGTAAAAGCTGCATTGATGTTGACTAATAGGGCACTTCGTCCATGACATATCAAGTAATTTGTTTACTACGCTACATTGGTTTGTTATTCTTAATACCTATCTTCAGACACACGTGGCTTCACTGCTATTCCATTGGTTCTGCCAGCAAAGTATGTGTGTCACAAGTTCGTACCAACAAATCCAAGTTCGCTAGTTTGTCTCCTAACCGTTACTTACACCGTGTTTAGTTCGAGAATTGTTCTGACTTGTATGAATTTATCCAATTTTTGTGCCACCTGACCGTTTCTACTAGTCTTGTAAGCAACTACACAAAAATGTCAATGCCGTTCCGTCTCAGACGATTAAATGGATCTATCTACACGTCAGATTTTTTCCCCGCATGCAACGATTTCTAGGTTACACATCACGAAGAAACGTGTTACCACATGACTCGTGTATTGACTCGTGGTCTTGATGCAGACAGATTGCTCAAACCAAAGTTGAGTTTGCATAAAATTTATCCGTTAGAATGTTGGTACCAGATATACTGTTGCTGAACAATGAAAGACATTCCGATAGTCAATCTCACGGCTGTCTCATCATCATCGTCATCATAATAGCAACCACGAGCCTGACCAAAAGATACTGTGGCTCGGGCCACCGCTCACCTCAACTATGACGTGGAATGTCCCAGAAAAAAACGTTACTAAGAGAGCTGAAAATTATTAAAAGAAAAACTAGAAATGGTATGGATACAGGTACGCCATTGACTGCGATACAACGCCATCTCGGATAGCGTCTCTAATTAGCGGTTTGGGTGATCATAAGGACCCCATCCAGGCGGGTGACACCTACCCTCTTTGCTCAGGTGAGTAGTTAGGGACTTCGTACTTCGTGACCACGTTATTGCTTGACCACCATGTGGTTTCACCCAATGTGATTTAAGTCACTTTACAAAAGCTGTCTGAAAGAACCAAAAACATACTGAATAATAGTCGTTCAGATCCCTGACTAAGTATTTGCAATCTGTACAGTTTTCGGCAAGTTTGGTGAATTCTGCCTCTTCAATTAGATTAGAATTTTTTTAAAAATCAATTGTTTTCCGAAATGGAGGCGTAACCCCGGCGTTACGTTTGAGAAAACGTGGCTTAGCATTTCAGTGTCAGCTCGGCCACGCTTAAAGTGAAGTCAGAAGTGCAGTGACCGCATAACTGTCCCATAAGAACGTGAACTTAAATACAACTTAAGGTTATGGCAAGAATATACTCCGGTGATTCGCTACAATCAGAAGGAAATTCAGCTGTAATCCACCTTTTTGAAATTCAGCTATTCAACAAGTCTATCTGAAAGTAAGGGCAGTGAACAACTGTAAGTATTTGCCAGTTTGTTGTCACTGGTATGCAAGAGAATACTTTGTGATTCCACAACTGTTGATAGTGACGTGTGTACTGTTGAGTTACAGGGCTACTTACACGTAACTGAGCCAAGTGGTAACAAATGAATTTCCATTGTTTGTACATAAAACTTAAACAGTCATTCTGAAGTCTATTAGGGTTCATGAGCAGACTTTCACGTTTTTCATAGCATATCCCTCTGTTCCGTTTATTTTCAGGGCTTAGCATCCATCAACTAGCATTAATATTCTCGTTTTATCACTAGTTAATACAGATGGAAGTTTATAACGCAACAGTTATTTTGCTAGGCCTTATTCAAACTTTTTCACACTGATCAACACAGACGGAGTGTTATACAAAAGTTCCCAGCAGTCCAACAGACAACTCTCAAACAGTGAAACAATGCACGAAACCCAACCGAACAATTCGACCAATGTAGTCAACCCGGTGAATAATGGAGCTTCATATAAAAAACGACGATTTCACAAATCCTTTGGTAAAAAGAAGTCCAGAACCCAGAGTATTCCCATAAATAGACAGCCTGATCTGAGCACAAATCAGTCGGTAGAAAACCGCACCGAACAGACCGATCATGATGTGAACACTTTTCTCAGTCCAGTACATAATCGGTGGTGTTCCATGGAAGAAGTGTCAGTGCAACAAATGAACCATGTCAAATCAGCACCAGCACAACCACCAACCACGTCTGCAGTCACGTCTGAGAGTCGGGATTCACTCGGGACAACAGTAAACACATCTACAGTCCATAGGACGAATTCGACCAGAATTTCAGGCGAGCTACATCCACTTCAGAGTCACCCACAATCGTTTACGGACCATGATTATGCGGAAACACAATTACAGGTAAGAAAAGATGTTATAATCGAAGACGTACCGTGTGTTTTTTAATCAGCCGTTTAACTTCCTCTATGACTGACGATCTCGGAGCCATTATGATGCCCGTTCACACATATTCAGTTTGTGCGGTAACGCAGATAACACTGAATTCCCTCCCATTAAAGCGGTTCCTAAGTGATACAGCCTTTGCGTATAAAATAAAGCAATTCCTAGTACCCGGTAAAAATCGCTATAACAATGGTTTCACTCGAAATGCACACATACCTTACCCTTCATGAAACCGAGTCCTGGTGTTAGAGACACCATATGCAAACCCACATCACACGCTGATCACCTAGATAAAGCATTCATTCTAACCCGGATGAAGCAAAATGATGCATGGTTTGGTAAGTGATAGGTCTGAATTCCAAAATCATGTTTGAGCCAGTGAAGCTTGGTTGATGTGCCTTACATGTTCATTGGCATGTTAGACCTGTTCTTTCTAAGAATATTTCAATGAAACTTGTCGTTGCTTAAGGTACCACACCCTTCAGCGTTTCTGATGACACTGGTAACCCAAACCAACCTACGAATGTAATTCGCGCTATCATAGCCATTGGAGTCGACGCCAACATGCTCAATTTTGGTTAAGTCTAGTTATTTGGTAAAAGCTGGACAGGTTGGGTTCAATCCAAATAATCTGTCCTGGTGAAGTTATATAAGAAGCAGTTACTTGTGTGTTTGGGTTATCTGTTCTAAATCTGCCGTAAGCTAGCCAGCTGTTGAAGACTGGTAGATGTTCAACAAAATGTATACACTTTCTTATGAGTAATTTTCCCATTCGGACGGAATTAACACTAGTCAGATTTAACAAATACTTTTAGTTGCCCACCGGCAAAACGAAGAACCTGGGGTGTCAAATTTTCCTAAATTTCTGTTCTGCAGAAGTCCAAGTGACCCATTTTTATGTTCCAAATGAGATTTAGGTGACATAAGTTGTCCAGGCGGGCGATTGTCTTATATAAAACTACGGCGATTTACGAGTTTTTCAATGGTAGTCATTTCATTTGTTTTACGGCACAGACATGTCGATATCAATGGATTCTGGTGTAAACAACAGACAACCTGAGCATTTTTATGAGTGGCAAAATTGGATCATTAAGTCAGGTATAACTTGTGCTCAGCACAGATATCTCAAAAATATGAAAGTTTTGTTACACATCAGTATGTGTTATCTGACGAGCCTTAATATGAGCAATTATTTAACTGGCCGAAAGCCGCATTCAATCAGTGGTTTGGATTTGAAGACTAACCAGTTTTCAT
Organism: Paragonimus heterotremus; assembly: GCA_013368495.1. NCBI lineage: Eukaryota > Metazoa > Platyhelminthes > Trematoda > Plagiorchiida > Troglotrematidae > Paragonimus > Paragonimus heterotremus. The sequence goes on from LUCH01007349.1 coordinate 4,459, forward strand.
TGTTGTACCTTCAAAATGTGCACTGTTTGCCATCATTATATCTAATTTACTCAGGTGGCAAACTACAAACAGAAGCTACGGGTAAGTGATCATCAGTGGACAAAAACTGGGTGGAGAGTTTGGGAAGTTATTATGTGTGCTTCTTGCTTTGTCCAGCTTTGTGAGATATATTCAGACAAGATGCAAGAGCGCAACATATTTTAAAAATATGTCAATCTTTAAACAGATCCATTCACTTGTATTAAACGAATGGCATAATTTTTTCAGCGTCATTTTGCTCAGGAACCCCGTGAATCCCTGAACTAACCAAACGATGTTCATCATCTGCTCAGCAAAGGCTTTGCTACTTTGATTTTCAAAGTTACACATCATCACAACTAACACATATGGCATATCATACCATCTATATACTAGCATAATAACAATCGGTTAAGTATGTGCTTTCAGTGGTCTGTCACAAACAACTGGATATAGTAAGTAATGGCCGAAAAAATCTCTGTAGTCAGTTGTTAATCAACAATGCACACCTTGAAGCCTCTGTTACCTATGCAACTTACCAGACGACTTAGTGGGTGAATACGGCTTATTTACTAACTACCACTCCAACCTTCTTTGGAAATTTTACATCAGATTCGTCTGATTCTTTGTCAATTACGTCCTCACTAACGAATTTTGCTGAAACCTGTCTTCTCCGAACATCTTTCATCATGGACTGCCTGACGTCCTCAACACCCCAACTATTCGAACGACACTTTACTAATCTGTTATTTGTAACCTACTACATGGTTGTTTATAGTAGTAGTTTATGCCCCCAATCTCTACACTCTGCTAAAAAGAATCGGCCGCACTGAATCAGTCGAGTTTGGTTTGAACTTTAAACTGGATAGTTCTCAACTGTGACTTCTACGCCAGAAGATAGTCAACGCTAATTCAAAGTTAAATCGGTAAACCTTAAACACAATACCATGTAGGCTATAAATTACTGAAACATCGTTTATCTGATACTCATCTCGTAGCTCTTCAAACGTTACAGTCCAATGAAAGACTGATCACATGATAACCTGAAAAAGGTTTGTATTAGTAGTCATACGCCGGAAAGACTACGGACAAGACTGCGGACAATTTCTCAATAAATAGCTTATTTGTTCTGTGAGGTGACTGACACTACAGGCGATGTGTTTGATAACGACAATTGAGAAATCACTGAAACAGATACTTGGCTAAATGTAATTATGGAGACGTGAAACTACCGAGATCAGCACTGTCTGTGGTCAATCCGGTTCAACTTCAATGAACCAGATATTTGACATATGCCGTATTATGGAAAGTGTGGTTACGATGGTAAGTCTGCATAATAAAAAAAATCGTTATCAGACTCCCATTGGTGGCCGTGGATATCGGTTTTTCAACAGGAAGCAGTGAAAGTCATTATCACAAGAATGTTTGCAAAACCGTAACTAAATAATTAGCCGCCAACAAAACTAAGACGGTTTTGTCTGATGTTTACTGGTTTTTCCATTTATCAAAGAGAACGGGTGCCGCCTACCTGCCTGGAGTCCTCGTGTTTACCCAAATTGCTGGTTAGAAACGCCATCCTAAGTGGCAGTGTGCCACAATCAGTGGCGTATCTAAATCCATACCACTCCTAGTTCTCTGGCTTATTGTTCTTTTATTATCACTATTTTTTAGCCTTTCAGTAGTGTTGCCTTCTTTCAGGATATCCCACGTCAGTGCCAAGTTCAGTGGTGGCCCGGACCACAGTACCTCCTGATCGGGCTCACTGCTGTCATAATAATGCTTACGATGAATTTACTGGTCAGATTTGTGATTCAAATTCATTGGCAGAGAGAGCGTATGCTAATGAGAGAGTTTGGTCGATGCTGCCTTGGCAGACACAATGGTTCTTTTTTGAGAGAAGCAACAAAGTGTATTTTGATGGACACATACATATACTTTTCTTCAGCTTCTAGTCATACTCGTAAATACTACGGTTCTGATTGCCGCTGATCCTGACAATAATTCAGTAATCATTTTCAAGACAGTGATCATGGTTACACAATCCGTTCAGTCCAGACTCATTCCATCCTATCTATCGAGTTCGTAGTATACAGGGGAGATCGGAGGTCGCTTATTAGCAGTCGCGGAAGCTATTGTTATCCACCTCATCTAGCCCCCCTCCTCGGGAGTCCAGGAATGACAGATTAATGCACAATTACAAAAGTACGACAAATAAAATGTAATCAAAAGTCATGCTTGTCAGCCGGTAAGTAACAGAACGGTAGTGACGATCTCACGAAATCACTAACCACTCAGGGTGTTGCACGACACATACCATCACAGCTTGACCTCATTACAGTGATATGCTCGTTTTTCACTGGGGCTCCTTACGATACAATTTGCGATCTTCAGCCTCAAAATAGTTCTGCCCGGAGTAGCTGCCCTGTGACACAATATCAAATCACGCATGCGCCGAAGTCAGGATTATAAATCTGAGTAATCGTTAGTTTGACTTACAATACGTGCCCAGCGTTTCTATTTAAACTTCAGTACTTTCAATGTCAGCGCAAAACTATTTTAACAAGTAACTGTTCGCCATTCCAACTATTTCAAAAGACACTCATCTAACTGACAATAATGTATACTCATGAAAATTCGTCTCATTGAGACCAAAGCTTTTAAGTTTCTGAAACGTTACTGTAGTACAGCTTGTAATCTGTTCACTCTGACTGTAACGTGGTCTATTGCTTTATTTGCGTTAGACTGAGAATTTATTCGTTCATCTCCGGATCACGTGGTTTCAGCTAATATGCACTGTTTATGCATACAACCACAGGCTCTAATCATTAAATCGATTTGCTTTCACCTCTGGTGGTTGAATAACATCATGCATAAGATTGTTCCAGTCGTATATACAAGCTTTATTTATTCATCTAGTATTCTCTCGTGCGACTGGACGAAAGACTGTCTGGCACGCAGAATAAATACATGCACAAACGTCAAGTTCATCTCGCTGATATTGTCTTCGACTCTGTGTGCAAATTTCAATTCCAAGTTCAAACGATTATTTTGAGTTTTACCTACAGTACTGCAAAATTCGTAATTAGTGGTTACCACATTATTCAAGACTGTCTGTGTTGTGAACGATGGCTACTACTGAGTTCTTATTAAACAAACAAATTACTTAATGGTTGTTTACACCGAACGACATCCCTAACTCAGATGATTTTGTTTGGAAAACCTTCTGATTGACCTCCACGTCTATAAAGTAAATTAAGTACGAACGCGATCGGGTCTCGTTTAAAGCATTCATCGAAATAATACCACGGATAACGTACACTAGGTATCAACCCAATGTTATACGTCCAAATACTTAGTTACTATAAGGCTACCACCACATCCCCCTTGCTGCAGACTCCACCTTTCAGATTGGAAATCTTGAACAACAAACCTTTTTCACATCAGACTATCCGCCGCAGCCAAACAAATATACACGCCATAATTTATGCCTTCGGTTTTGTCCAATGACAGGTTTCCAAACTTAGTCATCATAGTCACTCACTGTCAACTCCCAGCTTTGTCATTTCTCGTTGTTCATTGCAGGAGCCAAATCGTTTACCAACCATTCCCTTGAGTGGGTCTTGGTCAAGCGGGTACAAGATCCGCCGAAATGTATCCCGCAGGCAGATGCGGACCTCCATGGTATGTTCGTTGTTGGTCGGTTCATTTTGAGGCCTGTTATAGTTAATATGTTACTCAAAAAATGCAATCACCGGTTACTCGCCTTCAGAAATGGCGAGAATTCAAGTGTGTAAATGTTGGATAACACTTGCCTGTTACTCAACCGAACACTAATCTGGTTTCCGGTTCAGCCACGTTAAGTGTAATTAGGATAATATTTCGCTAAAGCTGCGCCTTATTTCAGATTGGAAATTACAAGCAAAAAGAGGATACAATAATTAATTTGTTTATGTGCGTGAATTATTAAAAATCAGGTTTGTATCCTGTTCAAAACTTGTCAATATATCTTATCGAGATTCAAGGGGTAGTGTTTTACGTGTATTCTGAAACAGTATTTAATGCATTAGTTTGCAGTCAAAATTTTGGTATGTATATATGCTTGAACACAAGTCACGTGTTAACAAGCTTCATTTTTAAATAGAAGTTCCAACCAGTTCCTTTTAAATAGACCCACTAGATTCGAAGTTTATTCTTACTAAAACTTGTCAATAGTGCAGAGCCCCTACAGAACCTAAATTTAAAGTTTAATCCATGTTCGATTCTGCCTAAAATGAGATCATTGTTAATTTGGTCAACATAGCCGCTTCATGGGAACGGGAATTAAAGTTTGGATCCTGGTTTTGACAAGTGTGTGTATCGTAGATGAGATCTGAACAAAAACAAATGTCGAGTTAAATATTCCGTTCAAAAACAGACTGAATGAGAAGCTCTTGTGAATGTGAAAGCTGCGATCAGATGTGAGCGGTATTCAGTTTGTACGGTTGCGCACTGTGACAGTGACTTAACCTAACTGTATCATGCTGGTAAGTAATGGTCATGGAGCTCATCTGTTTTGTGTTCTTCTTTGAATTGCCTGCTAGCTTTCAAGGTCTTAAACCTAACAGAGTGTGGTCTCTGATGGAAAAAGTTTCAGTACGAAAACGAAAAAATTTCTTGACGTTTGCAGGATGGTCTCGAGCTGAAGGACTGCTCTATCATTCACTGTTATATATATACATCAACCACTCCTACAATGATTTCAAGTACGTTAAAGATGATGACGATTCCGTGATTCGTATCTGTAAACAGCAGGCGATCGATAAGCTGTTGAAGGTTGATTGACATAGAATTCCTAATTGTGAATTTATATACCAAGTCTGGTGACCATTTGGAGTCCTTAAAGATTTGTTATCGAACAGCCATTGGATTGCATTTCCTAAATCAGCTTATTTTGATTTTTTGTACTTGTTTCATCGGTTTTGGATGGCTGACTCCTCGGTCGATGTTATAATTAAGTTGCGTTTTCATCGTATTCGCATGAAGCATGCCACCTTGTTTGAAAGTTAATCCCTGTAGAAATTTGGGACTTAGTTGACTCTATCTGTCTCAATTTAATACTGACTACAGCTGTTTGAATCATTCACTTATGTTCCACTATAAACTAATGCTTTACAGGTCATGTTGAAAACGTTTGGAGGGGATATAGTCATAATACTACTTAGAATACAAGCTGCGACGAATCAAAGCTACTATTTCAAACCTTTGTAGTTTGTATTTACAATGATAGTTGTCAGTGTCCGTCCTTTTCGCTCTTGATTTTCTATCGTTTTTCAGTCGGATATCGGATATGGAAAATTGGAATCTTATAAAAAACTAGAACTGATCGGTGAGGTAAGCTTTCGATATCTGTTCACTGCTCGGATCAACTGCCTGATTCTTTTCTACATTTACTATGTTGAGACGAATGCACAATCGATGAACAACTAATTAGTAGATGAAACACTCTATCTGTAGAGTATGACACACAGGTTCTGACTTGCAAATGACCGGACGCTGGCGTATGTAACCGTCACAGGAACGGCCAGATGCTAAAAACAACCTTAGGTATACACATCGTGGATGTTTGGTAGTGTGCTTGTTGGTTAAGTTAACTGGAAGTACTTGAAATTATGTGTGACTTAACAGCGCTGCATCAATCGATCTGGAAGAAGATTTCTTTTGGTTTTGAAGAAATGCTGCCTGCCTGTTTGTATGTATGTGTAAGTGTGCACGTGTGCCTTAAATGTGCACCTGGCGTGCTCTAACTAAAAACCGTTGATAGAACGCTGTGTGATAAGTCATGAAATTTGGCATAACTTACTTCATTTCATTATAATGTGACCTTCTCCGGGATGTCCACGTTAAAGCCTGAACTATCTCTGTGAGCGTAAAATTGTGTCGCTAGTCAATTACACAAGTTTTCTTGATCTGCCAGTGTATGCCAGCACTTGGTTACAGTCATGGTTATAATTGTCCCATTCAACATTGATTATATCGCACTGTCATTCTCATTATTTTAGTTGCATGTGTTCTTTCAAACGATTGAGCTTCATCAAGCGACCACTTGTTGAGGTATGTGTGTGTGAGCTTGTAGTGAATTCCGTTAGGTGACTGTATGAATGGCTCCAAGGTGTTTGTGTTGTATTAATACCATATATAAATGGTGAGCTCGAAAAGATAAACTAGACGGGTCCCGGCACTATAAAATTATCTGACAGATTAGAAACCGCTTGTCAAGTTAGTAAGGGTGATCTAAAACCTAGTTTTCAGTTTATTAAATAAAAGGTATTAAAACGTGGAGTGTTGGCCACCCAACAATCCACGACTTTACGACCAGCGAATCTCGATTACCAATCAATGTCCCGTTGAAATTTGTCCAAGGGTTTGTAAACGTTTTCCTTAACAACGTTATAAACTGACAACTTAAAATGTCAGTCACATAACCAGCTATCAAATAGGGGCAAACAATACGATGATCCTGGGGTTTCACATCGTTTACCTTGCATGGATTCAGCCAAACCTTCATTAGGGGAGTCCCTGACTTTGGTTTTGGTCGCTGACAGGCTGACAGTATCAGTTCAACTCCTACATTTTCCATTTGATTCACCGAGGTACGGGGCTCTAGTTCAAAGCGGACAGCAGTCCGTACATGAGACCACAATCACTGATCACCCACGTAGTTATACCAAAGGTGGTGACTTATTAGATAAAATCAGTGCTCAACTAATGAAAGACCGTAAGGCATTCATGAAATGTTACTGTATGTGGCCGTTTATTGACAAGTTGTACAACGTTTAGGTAAGTGTCTTATATGTGTGGAAATGTAAAACCTGACCTTTTGTGAAAATAATTTCCCCACACTGTTTTGTTTTGTATCATCGATGTCTTCGCTGCTTTGAACGTATGTGCTAAAAGCATCGTATAATTAACAGTACGTTACGACGGTGTTTTCAGAGTAGCCGTCCCTACCGTTCTCATCTCGCCGCACAAGATCTAACGAGCCGTGATTGTTTCTTAACAAATGAGCCACCGCTCGAGCAGCTGTCCACTTTTTTCACGGTCTGACATAAGCTAAACGCAGCAGTGAGGTGGACAGCATTTGACATCAGCCTTGAGGATGAACGCCATAATATGAGAGGTTATCATGTTTACTTGTTAAAAATAACACAGAATTAAAGTACACATTGATCCTGTAGTCAGAATTTATTTTTTATCTAATCCTATAATCTTTTCACCATTTCCGCTCTTTTTGCTGCAGTTGCCTCACAGAATAAACCTACTACACTTTATTGGGTTTGGAGTAAATACATATGTATAGGTAGACATATGTATAGTGGTAGATTCAACTGAACTTAAATGTTTTTAAGTTGATGATTCCCCTAACCACATATTTGTCTGATGCTTCTCTTTTATTTCAAGAAAAAAAACATAAAACTCTGCCGCAACTTGCCTGACGAAAGTTTCAATGCGTTCTTTCCGTCCGTGCCGTTTGGGTGGTTATTTGCGTTGACCAGATTCTGTAGGATTTTGGAAACTAGACAAACTAACTTGGTATTTACTTTTAATAAAAACGTGAATAGATAAGTGTGATTAAGTACTACATCGTTTGCAACAAATTCGTTATCATAATGTCATGCAAGTCTTTGGATGCTTCCCGATTTAACTGTTGCCTCATTTGCAACCTAGTTATTTTTCCGTAAGATTAGATACACTGCTGTTAAGTATGAGACCGTATATATGAAAATTTTGTCAACTGAATCTGATTCTTTTTTCTTTCTTTTATTGACTCCCACTGTCACATTGCATCCATGTCAACTACCGTTAAATTGCTCCAAAAAAGGAGACGCTGACGCTAATATGGTTTTCTGGAAATAATTCCACAGACTCAATGTTTGCACACTGGACTTATGCGTACATTCAAACAACAATCAGTATACCAATCGGATAGCATTCTTCCATCCAATCGTTAATATTGCTTACTAAATAACCCGATCGACTGCGTGGATCACGTATGTGTGATCTCGGTTTTTCGATTTCATACTCATTCACTAAAACGAACAGGATGGAAAATGATCCTAAAATGACAGAGATTTAAAATGTATGCCGAAACTACTTAAATTACTTGTCAAATTGTTTACTTTATTATGTAACACGACCCTTACCTTGAAGTTTGGTTCATATGGGATTGATTTATCTAAGGCTGCTGCATTCCGTTCACACAACAAAGCGACCCTAGCACAAACACTTTGATAGCTTCAACAGTTAGTCGTGAATCTGACGTCTTCATAAAGTACTACATAATTACACCAATATAGATTGAGGCTATAGGAAATAATTCATCGTGATGTCACAATCGGAATGCTAGGTTGTTAGTAAACGACCAACTTAACCAGTGTGTCGCTACTAGTGATAAATTTTACTAACACTTTTGCTCTTCAGGGTGCGTATGCAAATGTCTACCGGGGTTATAGCAAGTTACTTCATCGGATTGTGGCTCTCAAAGAAATTCGAATGGAAGAGACGGAAGGAGCTCCGTGCACTGCGATTAGAGAAATCAGTTTGTTGCGCAATCTACGGCATGCTAATATTGTCACACTACATGATGTCATTTATACGGAGAAATCATTGACGCTGGTCTTTGAATATGTGGTAAGTTGGGTGCATTGCTGGATGAGTTGCTATTTATGTACGTGATTTGTTAACCGGGTAAGCCTACGTCTATCGAACAGAAGTCTCACATATATTATTAATATCCTGTCTTTGTGACTCACGTATTCGTGCGCTGTTTACCGACAAACCAATGCTCCACCGCCAGTTCTTCCTATCGATTTGGAAAAAAAGCATTGAACTTTATACTGTATACCAAATGTTTTGTTTATTGCACATGGAAACTGCTTGACACGGGTTAACTAATGCATTCTACATGTCTTCAAGTCGAACATCACACATTTGAACGTAGCCTTCATATTCAGATAAACTCTTCAGCCAGTCTCTTTCTATGTATCTCGTAGGCTGACTAGACAAGGTACACTTGGAGATCACTTTAGACGAGTTAAGGTAGTCAAAGGACACGTTTAATATGGTTATCCCAAATAATCTATCCCAATCACATGGTAATTAAGTCACCCCTGTCAATCGTCTTTTATTAGACTCAAAAGAAATAAACTTCAACGCGAAAGTTTGAATATAAGTGTAGCTGTTTCGAATGGCTGATTTACTTCCCTTCGATTTCTACTCATCTGGGACTTGCTGTTTTTCTTCTCAGTTGTATGGCTGTTGAGCGCCAGGGCGAAATCGTTGTCTTTCTTAATGATACTGTTGTTGATAAGATTGATGTTTATGGCAATGATGATTATGAGGAGGAGAATGTTGTTGATGGTAACGATGACGAATAACATGGTTTTTGTTCCTTTTACATTCTACCTTAACCAGAATATTAATAAATTGTCAAATGTTTACTGTTTTATTTCTAGCCGTTCTTTGACACGGTAATGAAATATAAAAATGGAGTTTCAAACTGAAGTTTAGTAAATGTTTCTGCCTTTTTTATTCAGGGTGTTCTGTATCATCTTCTCATTGAATTAGACCAAACGACGTTGTTGGTCATCATCATCATCAACAGTAATTTATCACATTGGCATTGTTATTTGATTGCCATGAAACTGTGAAATTATATAAACTCATTTTAAGAGTGCAAACAAAGCAACATAAACGGTATGTTTTCTAGTAAAACCCGTACTCATGTGCCCATGCCCTCAATAGAAAGCTGCCTACATGTTTCAAGTGAATAAACAAGTGGTAGGTGAAAATTAGACATCATTTGCACGAAACTTTCACTGAAACGGTCATTGTTCTGCCTGATAGGCTGTTGTGCTTTATTGACAACTCAGACAAGTAGCCGTAGCATCCAAACTAGTGAAGCCGGGTGGTCGGCATCTCGTCTAAAACCCCTGGCAGATGCCTCTGGTCCTTCCGAGGGCTCCAGTTTGTGAACACAGTTTACTTTAGTCAGTGAGTTAAAGCAGAAATACTAACAATATATTATCCTAAGCTACTGTCATTTGACTAGGCATCTAACGGGGGTATATGGCGAGTTGCATATATTTGTTTGTACCGCGAGCTGTGCGAGACATATCTAGATGAATGCACTTTCCCCGTCAACTTTATCGTTCACGTTATCCTTGAGTTCGTTGTAACCGATTACAAGCTCACAGAACTACATCGACAATATAATTAAAACCAGTCATGTCATGCAATCAACAGACCCTCGGGAGATTGGCAATTTTATCTTGTCTTTTTTAATTCATACCCAACATTCAACGTGTGCAAGACGCTTTGTCAAGGTTGATGAAAGCCCGCATTAATGATGACGGTTTGGAGGCGGTTGGAAAGTGTTTTGTAGGCTCACATTATTCGGCTGGTAGCTTCAGTTACTGATTAGTTCGAAACCGAGTGGTGTTCAACAACTCTCACCGTTTGTAAGGTCAACGTGATACTGTCTCCAATTAAACAACTAGGCATACCAAGTCTAAGAGGAAGCAATCCTGTTATTCCGCCGGGAAGTAAGGTATGTCTTCGGTGACGTTAGTACTATACGGTCCGTTTTCCCATAGAAATAGCTTTGTAACACCGCCTGTCTGTTGGTAAAAAAAAATGCCATTATAATTTGTCAGTGCTGATCTTTCTACACACGTCCCGATGGTTTGGATAAGGTTTGCGAATGCGACCCAGCACTTGGTACGCCATTCCTCTTTAGCACGACTTCAGTTTACAGAAAAATGACAGCCGGGCATTCAATGTATACCACGTGGGTTTGTTTTCAAATCTTGATTTCAAATAACAGTAGTGAACCAATAGCCGGTCCCAACGCTTCAAGCAACTGTCCCTGCGTGAGTTGTCAGTGATAACAAAATCCACACATAAGTGTTACATCTCGTGTTCCACCTAAATCTAGTCCGGCCTACTCCTCCCTTTTTTTCTACTATTTGGGAGATCTGTGGGATGAGAATGCAGGTAGAACCCGATTTATTTATCTGTCGAGTAAAATTAGATGTCGAACCTTTCACAGATCGACAGATAGAAAAGCCCAATCACAAGGCAAAACGTAGGTATAAAAGTCAAGTGTGAAGACGCATTAACACAAAGTCCGTGGGTGTGATTCACAACTTCTTGCTTGGTTGCTTTTCAAAATGCCTTCAATTTACTGGTAATCGATGGAGCAGATTTTGTGACTTTAAAGACTTAAATTCGGAAAGTTCAGACTTCCGATGGAGTTGAACCAGCGTCAGAAACATTATATTAAGACGCGTCAAGCGCTCTACCGGCTGAGCTACGAAGCCAAACTGGAAGCTCGGAGGTGTATTTCGAACTAGCTACCGTGTGAAATCCATCCAGTGATCCAGCAGAGCGACTACTGGAACAGGTTTCCTCAGTCAGTTCAAGCTGGAATCCACCGAAGCCTCCGATAAGCATTAAAGTTGCATTACATAGAAAGCATTGTGACAGATTTATTTCTATAAATGTTTTAACAACTACTTATGCTGATCTTAACGCGGCCGTTCCTCTTTCTCACTCTTGTGCCGATTTTCGTATATTCTAACATTAAAATGCAATATAAATATAAACCTATGAGTAGTAGGGGTTTCTGATTTTCATATAGATTGAACATCATCCACAAATGATCGCAGCTGTCACATTCCCATAGATTTTCCAGTCGGCCCCTTTCGAAAAGAAACACTAGATTCGAGCCTCGCTCTCATTAGAGCTCGTCAGTAGTGTATATCCTTGCCATTACCGGGACTAGAACTCCAACCACGCTTTCATGAGGCAACCATGTTTACCAGTGCGCCACTGACGTCACATTAGACACGACCGAATTATCATATGCGAACACTTAACCACTTTCGCTTGTGAGTATTGATCAGGTTGCCCGATCGTTTTGATAGGAAACACAGTTACTGTCTGTTAACTCCAATCGATAACACTGCGATTAGGAGAGAAATCCTAGTCGAGGGGTCATAGAAGGAAAATCTGCTCCAAAAGCAGCCGTGAAATAATAAATACCAATTTTAAAAAAATCCATGTACAGCACC
>LUCH01007350.1:10765-27400 GCA_013368495.1 Paragonimus heterotremus
GGCCCTGTATTTAGACAAATAGACAGCATGTACCCGCTCATTATCGATCTACTGCAACATACATGCCGGTCGTTTTTGTTTTGACTGCCCATCACACTTGTGGACCACCCTCAGGGCAACATGGAGACACTGGAGTACAGCGTTCTTCCGAAGTACGGGGTTCCAACAACACTCCTGTAATACAAACAAGCATGAGCTAAAGACCCAGTAAGTCATGCACACGGCTTACACAAACGAAAACTAAAACTGCGCCGACACCACAGCAACACGCCATGTTACACAGCTCAAATTCAACCTGTGTGCGAATGCTGGTTTCGACCGCACATTTCTCTACTAGTCTGACCGGTATGGTGGTGAAACTCTTTGAGGTCTATCTGACCCGATTTCGGCTCCTCAGCTAACCTGAGCAAGGCTTCAGGCTCAGACATTCCGGTTTCACTATTCTTCTTACTGCATAGAGAAATGGCATGCCGTAAATCAATTTTTCATTGATTTCGACAATGTCCTCCACAAGGTGTATCACCTGAGGTTGTGTGTAAACTTACAGCACTTCAAATTGGGTGAGACGATCTTTCATTGCATGGTGCTCTAAACATTTTTTTCCCAGATGGCGATTTACCAGACACGAAATAAACAAAGACTGTTGAGAATTGTTGTAAACCCTCCTAAACGATACGCTGGTTTGTACTTGATATCGGAGTGCTGTTGACAGAATTCGGATTTTCGTCCCGATAATAATTAACATGAAAATCTCGGTTCTGAAAATTATCGCGACTGTCCCGTGACTTGCTCCCAAAACAAGCCAAAGGACGCGTACAAAAAGAGCTTTGTTCCACCCCAAAACGTGTGTTACCAAGGCGGCAGTTACAAAGTAATTATAGGGCGCGTGATTACCAAGCGTTACCAAGACATAAAAGAGAAAAGTTACCGAAAAAAAGAGTTAGAGTCACTAATGAGCATAAAGGCATAGAAAGTCCCGTCCACTCTGAACAATTTCGCTAATTAGGACTGAGTCAATCATTTTTCTTTCTTTCTCAGGACAGAGGTGATTTGGGACGGTCACAGAATGGACGCCCTAACAACAATAGAGACCGGATATTTACTACATGAATTACACGGGAGGTTTCTTATGGCGTTACAAATGGTACTGGCATGCAAATTAGCTAGAAAGGCTGGAGAACGGCCGTCGACGAGCGAGTAAACCGGAAGTTTGTGTGGCCCGGGATCGCAGCACACAGTCACATGCCAGGCGGCTAAACAATCAGACGACAAACATAATGCTAACTTTCATAAATAGCCTACGTACAGTATGCAACTTTGAGCTTCGGAACTATTTTACACATCATACCGCAGGCAGGCCAATAAAATCTTCAGATCGCTACAGCTTTATGACTAATGCCTGAGCTTCTGCTGGGCACAGAACACTGTGCCCGTACAGACGCGAGTATTTTTCCTTGACAGGTGGTGATGAATGGGGTACCGCAGGATTTGGCTTTGGACCATCCGATTTCTTCGTCGTGCAACAACGAGCTTTCTGCTCTTCTGGACCTGTCTTTACTGGTGTTTTCGGATGACCCTAACATGTAGCATACCACGGTTAATGGCTATGATTGCTGGCAACATCTTTGGAGGTTTCTTTAATCTAACGGCCATAAACTACTCATGTCTGGTTTTCAGTCACCGTCAACTGAAGATTGCAGATTCTTGTGTTTTGTAGTGCTTTGTGTTTTCGATGTAAATCACTGATTTATACACATTTTCTTTATCTCACGTCCGTTACACCACTGTGGGTGTATCGGTTTTGATAGATGTGAAGTTTTTTTTGGGTTGGTTACCTTACGGTAGACTACTCACGCTCAAGTGGTTCTGTACTTAATCAGTTTGTCCTGTTCGATATGCACAAGGTATTACATGACTGGTGGTGGTTATGCACACCAGTACACTGCGTTGCGAGTCTTCAATAACTCGGATGTATTGATCGTCTAGGGAATTCATGGGTATCCCTTACGAAATCTAGATTGCTCCTCGGCGATGACTTGGAGGTCCCCAACCTTAGTCTGGAGAGGGTCACTCAGTGAACTCTTCGTTACTACAAAGACCACTGAAGACAACACAGTTGGTCGACAGTTTGCTGAGTCATCTTTGCATCCACCTGTTGTGGTTAACGTGATTAGAAACGGTTATGCTAATTTTATGATGCAGCACTTTAGGACGACAAGGGGGTATATCTCTGTACAGCCGCACGTCAGTCATCAAAGAGGACGAATGTAAACGGAACCCCAATCAACCCTCACAATTCAAACAGGCGTCATACTGTTTGGGTGGCATTCTCATCAGTAATGGCCAAAACAATGTTATTCTAGAGAACGTAGCCTGCACTAAAGAAGGTGACTCGAATTTATTATACAGCGATGAATAAGACTGCGATACTCATGCCAGCATACTTACTTTGATGTAACTAGTTTGTAGTAAAGTTACAGTCACAAGGTAATGTGAACAGGTACAGTGGTACTAGTAAGGAAACTCTGGCGTCACAGAAAGTCAAGGATTTTGGAGACGTCGAGGATGATCTCAATTCGGATCCGTTTTCTACTATAATATACACAATATAACTTAAGTCATTTTCTCAGAAACTCATGGAAGTACTATTCAAGAAAGCGCTGTGAACTTGTCCCGACGATATGTTATTATACACCATTTTCGCCCTAACTTATATGGCAGTAGTGCGATCTGCTAATGTATGATGTTCCCTCAAGGAATTACAGCTTTTGCAAGATGGTCCTTGTCAGACATCTTCTAGCTAGCTGGTTAATATGCAGACATTGATAATAAGCACCGTAAATTCTCGCTAATATCTTTTCCGACACGCATGCTTGACAAAACGATCACAGAACTGCGTAAAAGAGTCTGCGTTACAATGTAAACATCTAAGACGCACTGTTCACATCACAACTAAGCTCCTTCCATTACTAGCATTTAATCAGACAATATGATTCTACCTCTAGGAACTACACCTTCTACTCCTCCAAAAATTTGTTATTGGAAATTCGCCTACTGGCATCCCGCAGCTCTCTAAATAGACTGTTCCCCACATGTGCTTAGCCGCCAGCAAAACTCTTGATCTGTATGAAGGATCCCTTCTTCTTAAGGAGCTCAGTCCATCTATTAGCTGTGTCCAATTTTGAAATATGCTTAATGACAGTCATTTCACTTTAAGCTTGATAACAGCGGCCGAGTTCAACTCTGAACCACACGGTTTACCCATCTGAATTTCGTTTAATAGCCTCTTTGTCTTATTGTCAGCCAGGTCGTTTCCCTTAAGAAACTCATTGGGCCTGGCGACTTTCTTCACTGCTACCTCGTCACTGTTTGAATTTTGGTTTGAAACAAATGTATAAACAGAATGTTTAACATCACTTCGCATGTCCTTACTGTCAGGATAATTATATACAATTCGATCAACATATCTGTGTTGAATAGAGCTGTCTGATAAGTCGGGTATTCGACACATACCGATACAGAGGTTACCTAGTACCACTCCAGTGGAATTTCGAATTTGGCTGTCACGACAAAAAACACTTCGACTAATTTTACCCTAAACATGCTGATTCTTAAGACACAATAACCGACTAGCCTAAGCGGTCCGTCTTCGGCTGTTACCTGAGCGACATGTCGATACTGCATGGAGAAAACATCAACACCTTTTTTGAGCTCAGTAGAAGTGGATCTATTTTAGAAGTTACTTCGCTACTCGAATTATGTACGAATTTCTCGACCGCTCAGTTTGGTTAAGGATGTCTGAGTGAGACCAGCAGATGTCTGTAACTCAGTCCAGTCTAACAGACTTCCAACCTTCGTACGGTACAGTTACTACTATTGTCGGTAACACCTGTACAAAGAACTCTTGCTGAAAGCGTGATGGCTCTCGAAATACAGAAATAAAGTAATTTTCTTGACTCAAACTTGCAGCTTAATTCGACACAGCAGCAACATTACCCCGAAATGGTCAAATCAAGTAGTTATCTCTCGGGCGCAAACGTACATTTTATCATCAATAATGTATTAAGACAACAGTAATGAGAAATAGTTTTAATGACAATAACCACAGAAAGTCTTCCGAATTGCGAAATTGGGACACATTAAACTCTCGACAGATTTTGTCCAGCGCGAATATTATTCACGTATGTCCAGAGATAGACTACAACAATCCTCCTGCATTCACTGATAAACTTTACAAGATATGGAGATAACCTGAACTGACGTTTACGTTATCTGCTGGCACAAACAAATGTCGTTCGAACAAGGTTAACATCAATACTTGGACCCTAACGTATCAAACATGCTATTAAATCCACACTTTCTTCATCAACATGACTACAATTCATATTACGCGGAAATACAGCGCAATTTGTACAAGACACACAATTCCATTCATAGAACATAAAAAAGACTGTTGTACGTAAATGAACGCTGATCGCAGTGATTACATAATACCGGGGAACTGCTATCTGTAGTTACATTTCCTCATGAAAGTTCAGCCAACATAATAGAATGAAAATAGCTTCTCGTATAGGAAATCAGACCATCTCGATTCGCTGTTGGCGGTTGAGCAAAAACGTGATCAAAAATTCCAGTCTCTGAACACAAAACGCATCCGGAGAGGTATTTGGCATAGTGCATATACGTGGACAATCAATTTTGGATGTCCTAATGCAGTGAAGATGAGCGATCGAATTATACTACGCATACCACGGATATTCAGTTGTAGGACTAGGGCATATATTTTAACATCGTACAAGCCACAGGAAAAATGCAGGAAGGAGCATCAAAGTGTAGCATCGCCCATAGTGATCCCTGCTACCTAATGGAACTGAGCATTGGCGTCTGTGGCAGCCAAAACAATCCGAGGCCGAATACGGCGTAAAAATGAGTGGTTTTGTTTCTGGTTTTGTTTAAATGCTTAACCCATGTATTGCTTTCTCGAATAAGCAACCCTTGTGCCATCCGCGTTCTTGGATCACAACACTAATATTATGCCGGGGGAGAAGTGCTCCATCGTAAGATCAGGGCTGTAGAGAATTTGGCTAGCGATCTATTGGGGGTATTAAACAAACTTTACTATCTCGTGATCATATATAAGTGTGAAGTGCGGATCAAACAGCTGCGTAAAAATGAGTCACAGCCGATAATTTACTCTGTGTCTGAACATAGTAATGTTCTGTCGGTCTGATAAGCCTTAAATTACACCAAACAGATTGTCCATCGTGTTCTAGTATACCGCCTATGCACGCAAAAGACGGATTCGTGATAATGGTGAATGTCAGCTTCGAGAAAATTGGTCGTAGAACACTACTTATGATGAGAAGTTTTAGTAAACGACGCAACATAGTCTCATGAGCATCAGTCCAGGTTAACTTGTTTGAAAAACTAATCAGGAAGAAGTTATGCCGTCCTGGATGAAAAACGAAATGTACAGTGTGGTTATTTTCACTAAATCTATTTCTCAATACTGTTGTCTTATCACACTGTTGAACCAGAGGATACCGTAACAGGCAAGTCAAACGTTCTGGTTTCGTCTACCCGTTACACTCGTGCAAAGTGGAAGCACCGGGGAACAACGTTCTTCTGAAGTAAGGGTTTCGAAGATGGTCCTGTAAAAGGAGATAGCAGATACAAGCATGAGCCAAAGGCTCAGTAAAACATGCACACGACTTACACAATCCAAAACAAAAATGGCGCGAACAACACAACAGCACGCTGCGTTACAACGTTCTGCATCAATTTGATAGCTCAAAATATTCTTCAAAGCTTGATTTAAAGGAAGCTTGTTAACTTGTCCCCGACGATTTAAGGTAATTCATTCAGTAACGCGTATTCGACGACTCCACTAACGCCCATACAGACGATTGAGTTAACGGGACTATTTTTCAACTCTCGGAGTTCCGTTGAAACTTCTCTCTTCCGATACAGTGCTACGTACGTTTTCTGCAGTTACCATCAGCACTGATTACTGATGCGTCCCCAACGAGTATTGGAGGTATGCTAGAACAAGACAGTCATCTTGCTATTCGCATTTTTAGAAGCCTCAGTTCAGCAGAGCATGGATATCCTCAAACAGATGGAAGCACTGGTGGTTCATTATTCAATCACCAGACTTCACAAATACTTGTTCGATGTTCACTTCACTATAGTCACTGATCATGAAGCTCTCAAATTCATTTATAATCCTAATAAATCCATTACTAAGTCTTCTGTGGCAATGGTTTGGCGAAGGGGTGTTGCTTCGGCTGCGTACTTTCATAATATCTACCGTTGCAATACACAATCCATTCCTCATGCAGACTATTTATATCGGTATGCTAGTTCCGGAAAAGGTGATGACTTAGGATGCTCACTGACTCATCCACTTCCAGTTCCTCGTTCTGGTTTAATTTCATGACACTCGAAAATACTACCACGCAATTCTTACCTCATTACGTACTGGTTAGAACGGCGGTGTCTAGCAAATAGTTTTTTAATTCTCCAAACGTCTAGATGAACTCTCTGCCACTCTCGACAGATTATTTTGACCTGGTGACAGAAGTGCGATTCTTCCCACACTACAATCCGCGGTACTAGATGACTTACACTCTGGTCATTTGGGAATTGAAAAGATGAAACCATTGGCTCGTCTGTCTTGCTGGTGGCCAGAACTCATTATCGATTTATGTAATATTTCTAAAGGTTATGGTCAGTGTGCACGCAAAGCACAACTGCAACCATCTTAATGAACACCTTAGTTAATGGCTAGTGGAGTCTGGCAACGAATACATGGTGATTATTGTCGTCCATTCTTAGATAAATACTGTGCCTTGATTATCCTCAATTCATATTCAGATTGGCCGGAAGTTTTCTCTTGTCGTCATCATCTGAGAATTTCATTCTGATTGAACAATTCGTTCATCTAATTATCTCCCATAATTTCACAATGTATGTATCCTTTTCAGCTGAAGTTCTATCTGATACAATCCTTTCCTCTTATTCTAATCGCTCTGACTGCATGTCTACATCTTTCACTGGATCTCGACACTAACACATACCCGAACTTATTGTTTTTGTGTTATTCTTTAACCAAATGGACTTCTGAAAACAAACCCGGATTTTTTTTATCCTTAATCAGATGCAAAACCGGATCAATGGATTCTTTCCACAACTCAGGTCAACTGTGACAGTTTTTCTCACGATTATAAGAAGTGGTTTTTGACTCCGGTACATCTTGTGATTTGTTCTCCATTTTCTAAAAAAGTATGTGTGGAAAGTCAAAAAATATTTCTCTGTATTCATAAAAATAGTATCGCTGATGTGAATTATAATCAAAACGATAACTCCTACAGATATCGCTTTGTCTGTAACCGCTCACTTGAGGATACGAACGAGATCATTTCGCTAGAAATTTACTTGACGAAGTTCTTACCACGGGACACTTCATCGATTTCTGACTGTTCAGCTCAAACGCTATAACACTGTTTTGAACGTAGGCACCAGTTGTCGATTCTGTTGTGGGTATATTAAGCATACCTTCTGGTAAGAAGTTTTAACAAGTGCAGTGCACAGGTCATATTTATCCCATTTTCAAGTTAGGCCGAAACCCTTAGTGGACCCAGAGATATTCTGATTTTGACAGGTGGAGCCCAACAGTTCACGCATCATTAAGCGGTCTGTCATAAGACCTCGTCTACTACAAAGTTTAATGAGAAAAGACAAGCTGCACAAAGCTGTCGCGCTCCACTTGAGATGCTGAAGGTTGACGACAAACTATAGTACGCAGTAAACTAGTCTAAGGTTTGACAGTAAAAGTTCTGCATAAGTACTAAGACTATTGGCCCAAGAGTGAGAAATAATTGCATCACACCCTACTTACCTTATCTATTCCAGCCTAGTCGACCACTATGATTAGAGAAGACGGCAAACAACACAAGTATTCGAAGTTCAGCGGATCACTTCGTGTCAGCATAATAAGAGCAGAACGCTGAATTCACTGACTGCAATTTGATTACCCCGCACTCATTTCTGTCGAACGAATTCAGACGACGTGTGTGAACTGTTTACACACAAGTACAAACAACTAGCTCGCTTCTCACTGGATCATAGATCTTGAGTCGGCTACAAATCTCCTCGTCAGAAAGATACTGAGTTGGAGAAGTTGATAAGCAGGACTTAATGCTTTAGTTACTATTTCATGGGTTTCAGCAGTTCATCTCGCTCACAGTTTGCTCCTGATATGAGAGAGATTGTTGAGATGATTGAATGTTAAGGGATCAATAGCTGATGAGTGGTCCATTATATCGACTTTATCGTTTGTATCGACTGAACTGGAAGTGAGAAAACACAACGTATGCGTTTAGTGAAATAAATGGTTGTGTGTGACCAATTTGGAAGGCCATCATGTTCCCTTAGAGACAAAGATTAGGAGATTATATTATTCTCCTATGCAAGAGAAATTATACACAGTAGTTCTTGTTTTTGAGGTGTGTTCTGTGGGTAATTATTTGTTATTTAATAATTTATTATCTTGGCTTGTGAGTGAGATGCTTATGATCAACTGAACGGTTCAAAATGCTCCATAAATCATGCTCTCAAGTGCCAACTCAAGCCAGCACCGTTGTCAACAAGAGTGGCGCATCACGAATAAAGTTTTGTTCACGCGAAATACATGAAGGTGGGTTCCCGTACACGAAAAGTTCACCCATACTTTACCTAACGAAAAAAATGAATAGTAAACCCTGTATAGCTACTTTAAGTGCTTGGAATTATCCTGAACACGCCACACAAGTTTGAACATTTCTGCTCGTTTTCGAAAAAGTATATTAGGTCATTCGCCATTTCTACAAATAATTGCTGCTTTATGGTGTACAGCGTACACCAGTTTTGCTTAACTAATAGACTATTTTGACGACATGCTATTACACAGGTAAACCTACTACGCGCAAACGAGAAACATACTAAGAAATGACCCCTACAAACTCATAAGACCGCCGTATGCCTTTGTAACAAGCTTATCTTCTGTGCACACGCTGAAGTGCAGATTGAGTCAAATTAGTCTGAACAGTAATTCTGTGATATTGTTGTAAAATCTTCAGCATAACTAACGGGTAGCAAAGCGTGAGTCGAATGCGCGGAAACCAATGGGCTGTTCTCAATGCCAAGATGAGCAGGAGCTGGAAGCAGTTATTAGAAAAGTGTATATTAATTATGCGAGACTGATCAACAAGGAGTTTGGAGGTGCACCGAGATAGAATAATATTTGTACTCGTGTTTGTACATTTTCGAATATTTGTAGTGGATGTCCAAAAATAAACAACTGTCCAGATCAAGCTTTTTTTACGGTCACAGTAAATGATACCTTGACAAGTCGAGAATGAAGGCTGCAACTGTTCGAAACCGAAGACCATCAGACATAACTTGACTAGTTCGAGGATGTGGTCAATGTGATCAGAATCAAGATCGATTTTTGGAAGCTGGCTACCCTGCAGAATCTGGAGAAGTACAGAAAAAAGGATGTATCAGATGCAACATGAAGAACCTCTGCGAAAGTAAGGTGGGTCGTTGCAAAAGGATCGCTGATAATTGTGTTCAACAGCCCGGCCTACCACCAGGAGGCGAGGTGGCAGTCCAAAGAGACCAGATTTGGGCAAAGAGCAGATCCTTTCAAGTTTGCCCACTCTCCGCAAGTATGTTTGGTTTGGCCAATACCGGGATTGATTCAGAAGTCCATATGACAGTTGCTAATGCAACAATTTACTAAAGGTCTTCCAGTAGCTGTTCCCGACCAATTTCACAGTACCAACGTGGCCTGATCAACGGACGACGACTAGCTCGTTACAGTGACAGCAGAGTTGTGTGTTATGTCCGCGGCTTCGGTTGATGTGGATCACAATAAAAGCAAGAAAATATTGGGGGAAAGGCAGAAGACAATAGATCGGCTTGTCCGGGTTAAATTTGCTTTGAGAACGGCAGCACGGAGGAACAATGATCAAGAATGTCGCGCACCCAATAGTAGAAAATTACATTGACAGGGACAGTGATTCAACCAATGACTTAAGAGATTAATTTTAGTGCATCATGTCTATACTTTCTTGTTTGGTCGGTCAAACAGTGATGAGAGCTATTGAGAAAGGGTTTCACGCGCATTACTGGAGGCTGACTAGAAAAGAGGACAACGCTTGATCGACACCGTTGTGGCTTCTTCTCTGCGTACCTGCAAAGGGAAGCTGGGAGTAGATTAGACATAACCGATTAACCAAATAGTTGGGGGCTATAAATTACTCTTTACGGATGTAGAGTATTCAAAATGACATTGGCAATCAAATCATGATGCACTGTTTCGTTGTCTCCAGTACCCGGATAAAAGTCTTGAAAATGATCTTTTAGCTGCAATAGACGTCTTGATTGACCCGAGGCTGTCAACCAGGTACGGCTTCGTTGCACTCAAGAGGCATCAGCAAAATAACCTCAGTCAGTTAAGCATGATTAAAACGTTCGTTTATATAGCTCCATTACTCCATTGCACAGACAGAAAATAGGCTGTTATTCGCAAATGTCGATGATACATGCAGCTTCTGCAACTGGATTGCTTGTGAAATACAAACAATAGGAGCATTCCGATCACGAGGACTCCGGAAAATACCCGATCATTTTGAGATGAAAGTTTAAAGGGAAAAAATAAGACTTGTTACACAAAGGCGTCACTGAAGAAGCCAACTGTCTGCACAGCTCCTCTGTTCTTTCAACGACATCAGTCGAGAAATACCGTTTTTGCGTGGATTTGGAAGATTGAACGGGGTAACGCAGAGCACAGTTGTGCAACTACTGTCCTTCAATGACATCCTCGATAAAGTACAGGGGGCGAAGTTGAGCATGCTGTTAGATTCACGCTTCAGATAATGGTGGATAGTGGTCAAAACGATTAATCGTAGGAAAATACCGTACAACATTAACAGGAACAGTAATAACTAAGGCACATTCCGTCTGGCCTATCCGGGGCATCGCCCACATCTTGGTGCTTGATAGTTCATTTGGTTAGACTGCAATATTAGGTGGCGTTATATAAAAAGTATATTGTGGAACTTAGTAACACAGAATGGGGACATGCCGCACACCTAGAGGATGTTTAAAAACTAATCTGAAACTCTGGACTCCCATTTAATGCTGATGCATCACAACTTGGGCTTTTATCGATGTTGTTACAGTGGCTCGAGGTTGAGAAAAATAAAGTCGGTTCGCTGCCTTGGAAAATAACGACATTTCTAGAGAGCATCGCTCCGAATTCGGAGTGCATGCAGAGACAGCTTCTAGGTCGAGTGGGGGTAGTGCTATCGGTCCGTGAAAATTGCTTATTTCATAAAGTAACTATCGTACGACAAATGTCAAAAGGACAAGAAAGTTGAGCGTTCTTTTGAGTGAAACAACAGAATTAACAAGCAACAACTGATACTAAGACTTCCGAATACCAAAGAAATGTTCATCATCTTGGCAGAAGCCAGTAATCGATTATGGTAACACACTCAAGACGCAAGCAACGCTGGGTGTCCATTTATTGAGAACGGATTCTTTGCAATCGTCTGGACGCTGGACATGTGAAGGAAGTACTTGTTGTGTCAACAGTTCCGCGTAGAGACGGATCAATAACCCCTAGCATGGATCAGAATTGTTATGGACCCGAGAGACAACTTATCCAATGGACACTGTACCTAAAGCATCACGACTACGATCAGTCACGTGTCAATGTCTGGCAACTGTACCGCTGATTTTCTTTCTTGACCGCAGTTTGACGAAGAACTTCCCAGAGTGACTTGATATTAACAGCTTAGTACCGGAACAGGATCCCGCAATACCAATGTATTCACAGCATGGGGAAAAAGTTTTCCGAAAGGTGACCAGGGCTTTGACGAGACGCGTGAAGGTCGTAACACATACTAATAAGGAATAGCCGAAGATACTCGCCTACCAATGGGTAAATGTTGGTTTCACAATTGCGGAATTATTTGTTTGGCAGCATGGCAATGGCAGCTGTAATGAAGTGATGCTTCCGAGACAACTCGAACGGAGCAAATCGTCTTGAAGTAGCAAACATCGGCTGCAGCAGAACGTATGGTCTACTTCAACAAAAAACGTACTAATTGAAAATGCCTGCCAACATTGTTGATTATACACAGGTGATATTGATGGAGCCCAGTAGGCGTTATAGCCAATACCTGTCTTCAGACTTCAGATAAATTTGGTCGGCGGATCCTATGGATCCACCTCTAGTGAACGCTGGCGGTAACCAATGCGTTCTGCTCATGACAGAACGCTTCGTCTGCTGGATTAGGAAGACAGACTTTCCTGACCAACAGGTATAGAAAGTAGGAGAAATGGCTGTTAGTTTGTTGCAGTCCGCTGCGATTGTTTGCTGACATGATATTGAGTCATTGGATTGAATCGGGCATGACTGACCACAAGTTGCCGAACTCTGTCCAAGTTGTAACCGGTCCCACATTTTCTTACATACTTCATAATCTCATCTGTTCTCTGATTGTCCCGTTCAGTGTCTTGCTTCATACCGTTTGTCATATTAGGCTAATCGAGACGCTATCCCCCCTAGAGATGAACAGTTTCCTTTTGTTATGCGACTGACGTTAACTCGTCCATCAATAATGTAAATTTATAGTTCTTGTCGGTTCCTTCATGAATTACGATATTCTCTTCAGTGTCGTTTTGTCGTGTCAATGAAGTAATCCCGTTAGATGTAAAAGGATGTTTATTTTGGATTGTTCAGTGATTATTGTTAACCCCATCGGACCATTTGCGGTTTCTTATTGGTCCACCAAACTGTCCACTTATACACTGAACGGCTCACTGCTGGTTAAACTAGTCGCGACTTTGTTTCTTAGCGGTTTAACGGTTAAATTGTCCTTGGTACATCGTTCATCTATACATCGACCCTGTTTTTAGTCCGATTGTTGCACGAGTTAGGACTGTTTTGGTCACACTGTTTACCGTTTAGTTGACGTCGCACATTTTGCAGCCAATTGGTTTTGTACAGTCAAAGTTGCCACCGAAAATCGCAACCGAGGTATGTTACATTCATCTCGTGTATGACTGTTCTAGTTGGCACTCATTAAACCATTGCCTTCACTATTGTCCCTAACCTTTGATATGTGAATGGGTTAATTCACTAGCGTCAATTTCGGCATTTGGCGTTAACGATTCGTGCTGTCAACATCGTTCCGTCGTTTGCACTTGACGGTGAAACGTGTCCCCATAGACTACGTGTTACCGATCGATTCCGAGGTAGTACAGAATCAACAATGATGAAGAAGGGCGTCGTGGCAAATCACAATGTACCATAAACAATCTTAATCAGTCACAGAACACTACTTGAAAGCAAGGAATTCCCGGCACGCATGCACTGAAATCAGGCGCATATGGACTATAACACAGTGAACCCAACAACCAAACAACTATTCGCTAATGGGGGCGATGTGTTATTGATCCACCACGCTTTAATTCAGCTCAGCACGAATAAATTTCCATTTCAGCTGATGCACGCGCTGACTTCCAGTGACTGATGAAGTTAGAATGTGACCACTACGATCTGTCCACTGGAAAATTATTCCCAAAAGCAAAATGAACTAGAAGAAATTTGACAGCTTCGCAGGCATAGGCAAAAAGGCAATCAGAAGCTCGGCGTCTTGGGAAAGCAGGAACGTTTAATGTAGAAAAAAAGGTAGGACATTGAAATCGTCAGAACCCAGTTAGATATAACCATGATCTAACTTAGATTCCCACAAAATACAAAGGCCCGTGTATGACACTTTCCTGACCAGACCCTGTATACACGATCGAGCGGAAAGGCAAGACGAATGAGCATATGACAGCAAATTAACGAAGTGGTATTGTATACCGGCAGAGCAAACCAGGAAAGAATCACCGGGTCAGAAGCTGTCAAGATCGATCACGGAGACTTCGTCAGCAGGTGACAAGAAGTCAAAGAGCTTCATAAGTGGGAGACTTGTCGTGAATTGTGCGGCGTCGCTTATGAGTAGCGTGGAACGAGTGGAAAGCGCAGAGACTAAAGAAACGTCCTCAACGTCAGTAAGATCGGGAAATGGAAACGACGATTGGAAACGTGTACATAAATTGTGCAGGGCGAGTCACCAAACAGAATTGCCAACCATTTTTGTCAACAGAAGTGGATACAGGTCTGTCATGTACAATAGTAGTTGCGCTTGTGAGTACATATTTTCACATACTTTACAGCGGATTTTCAGAAACGAACGACTTCTCAAGCGCAACGTCATTTGTGATTACAGCAATAAAAGCAAATAGCAGCCGAAAAGGCCTTAGACCGGAAGGTTGGTACTGTGTTACTAAGTCACTAACAGAGGGCTAGATGGGAAGTCATTCTTGCCTTAAGCAAGATGAGTAAGTGAAAACAAGCAGGCCTTAACTTATCCACCCTGGGAGCTGTAATGTTTAAGCGCTTCAAATAACGTCATAGTTCATATATGGATAACAGGATAAATGACCAAACGGTTTCACCTGTAAAACTATGCTTTCAGTTGTTTCTTTTGTCAGACAACACCAATGTAATTCGGCTTTAAGTGCTGTTTGAAGAAGACAACCCAGAGTTAATTCCCTTAACGTTTGATTCAAGGATATATGCTTCAGACTCAAAACCGAAGGATACACAGTGCGCCTACGCAAGAACTGTGCAGCAGACGGCAAGATTGTCTTCATTGTAACCACCGGAAGCAAAAGAGGCCGATTGTCCTCAAACCTGAACGTTTTCAGCGTCGTTAACAACTGGTGTTCTCTCACGTATCATATAAACCTTTTTCTGGAAAACGTAATTTATGATGAGGGAAACGCGAGTTTTGATCTCTTCTTACGTCTATCGTGGAGGCGTGACCTTCTTAAAAACAAAGTGTACCCGGGCAAGGAAGTCAGCGAAAGACTAGCATTCATGGACTTGGACTCATTAGTAACCACCGGTGTAAGTAAATTAGGTACAGTGAATGATGATGAAAATGCCTCTACCAACTTATACAAAACATGTTGCTTTTTATTCTCATTTATCAAGTCTCAGTAATGCAGTTACGCTAATGGACTAGGACTCTTTTCTCACAAAATACGTGTTGCGATGATTGTGTCTATTTTACAAGTAGGAAAAGGTTACAGCGTTTGCAACCACGTAATGAAATTGATAGGCGTCCTACAGTATAACGGAATAATCTATGTCAGGCTTCTGTTTGTTAAGTTTGCCCGAATCATTCTGAATCGAAGTACGGAATTACTGAAAAACACTGGGAGAAGTATCCCGCCTTCAAGCCAACTTCTTCAAAAAGAATGAAAGCTGAAATGAACCTAAGATTATGCCACGGTCATTTTTTGCGTTTCCAGTGATTAGTACACTTCAAGTAGACGGGTGTGAACTAATCATTCGCTAGTCTGACTCATATGGACATACCCGTTAATAATTTCACGCTTGAATCCTTTGAACTTTACGTGGTGAAATTTCGTGTATACTACTGAAATGGTCTGACCTATTCAGGTTTCTCTTAGTTTTGTTGTTTTAACTTAAAAATTCCAGATTAGTGCCATAGTGCGCTTTGATAGCGGTAATTTCATCTAGTTATGAAAGAGATGACTGTGTGGACTACTTATCGTGCCAATATTACCATACTTTAAGCAATATTTTCAGAACTAAACGGACAACCTTCACTGGCAGAACAAAAGTTATAAGTGCATGGTTCATCCAGAAATAATAGTCACTTCCGTGATCAATGCCATTTTCTAACCAACTTACATAGAAACATTGTGTTTTATTTGACAGCTTACACGATCAAACTATAAACGAGTTAACGACAACTTCTAACGGTTTTGCTTTGTACGTTTTTGTTCTTCGGTCGTTTTCATTAATGATAAATGTGAGGTTGTGCTTTCAAAGGATGGTATGAGATCTAATTTCGATGAGAACAACGTTTACTAATTTCGACTGATATACACTACTAACCCTCAACAAGAAATCGTCAGGAGAAAGCAGAAGTATTTTGTTGCTGGAGGTTGGGCCTGTTTAATAGCACAGAATCCAATCGAAGTGGGCTCGACGCAGAAGGTAAAACCACTTCACCTAACGCGAACAGTCAACATTGATATGCACAACTGAGTAACGTTGGTAGTCCGTCAAGGAGGTTTTCCATATCCGAATGGATTGAGAACACTGTAAAAATGATATACCCTCGAATAACCGTTATTTATAACCTAGATCATACAGAGATGAGGGATGACATATCTAACGTACGAATATTAATATATACAAGCAGTTCGGACACAGAGATGGAAAAAAACAAGGAACTAGTCGGTGTTACACTATTTGGTATTTGCTATCGCGCAGCCACATAATGATAGGCCAATTAAAAAGTTGTTAGATAAGTGCCAGATTATGACCAGCTGTACACGAGGATCCTAGACTGTATCACCTGAGCAAAACTGGAAGGTTTTACTAGTGTATATCAGATTTTGGTTTACGAGAGCTAACCGTGAAGTTTGTTCGCGGCCGCTTATGTGCACTTTGTGGTGGAGTGCAGCCAATCGTGTAAGCCACATCTGCAC